>CM076581.1:615648242-615846642 GCA_034641835.2 Pinus albicaulis
GGGAGATGATCCCCATAGTTTATGCATTGCATGTTCTAATAGGAACATGAGGGGAGACATGGCTACCACAGCCACCTATTTGCCTTATTTTGAGGTGGTCCATGATTTTGATGATGATATCCATCCATTTTATGTATATGGGCATGCATTTGGTTTTGTATTGCTGATTCACTCATCTATTTACTTTTCAGTAGTAGAGGTGATATTTTCTGTACAATGCTTGCCACGTTATTTTCTGCAGTTGCAGTGGATAAGGTTGCATTGTAACTCTCTGAGAAATTGTTTGTACCTTGATTCACATGGTATAACCTACAAAAAACATGTCATTGGGGTATTATATGATGATCATGTCCTACTCATCATGGATGAAATGTCTTGGGCCAGCCAGATTATCATTGATGGAGGAGAAATCCTTGGAGGATTGCTCTTCATCTTGCCACTTGTGGGAAATAATTTTTCAGCCCATAATCAGCACACACTCTACACTTATCATAAGTGGAGATAAGGACAAAATGGGGTAATCTATGAGGCTTTCCATATTCAGATTTGCAGCCCATCTTCATTTCTGAAGCTCAAGGTGGAGGGAGATTTCTATGAGTTGCCATGTTTGGAGGCAACTTATGTTGTATTGATGATTGCTTGGGGATGGGAGATTCATATGGGGATGATGAGTCCCATTTTATATCAGATCTCATGCCTCAAGGATGCCCTTAGATAGCCCATTCTTTCCTTGATGGATATTTGTTTCTACATGACAACTATTTGGGGATGTTCACCAAAAGCTGGATTGCATATGTTGGAGGGACAACTTGGACACTTGATTGATGATATGGCATCCATTTTTCAGAGGATTTCATCATTTATGGATACTATAGGGAGAGTAAGGGAAAATTTATTAGTCTATCCTTGCACTTGCTTGAGGACAAGTAATCTTTGAGAGGGGAGGACTGTAATTTTCCCAAATTTTATGGAACATTAATTTTTGCCATTTTCACATAGGAGATAAATAATATGGGTAGGAGACCCATTAATTTCATGAATAGGTAATAAAAATCCTCTTGGTATGAAGGATGATCACTTATAGAGTTGAATTTCACACCTCCATGTGTGAAAGAGGACTTTTGCAAGAAGGCTAGGTCCAGTTTGACCATCAAGCGGCAGAGTAGGATAAGGATGGAATCTTCTACTCGGCTTCTATCATCGTTGGGGTCCATTGAGAGGGATCTCACATTTTTTAAAAGGAGGGCAAGGTAGCCATTGTGAGATATCTTGAGTTTGTTCATCTTTGGTCCTTTGGACTTGCTGCAACTTCTTGCTACTTAGTAAGAATTGCTAGGAAATTCCTGTTTAGGATTTCCTCTCCTTCTTGAGTATCTCTTAGAGGATTGCACTCCATTCCCCATATTCAGACATTGAGTTCAAGAATCATCCTTCTTCATCAGCGCGGTTTCAGCTGGAGATTATGCATTGTTGCTGGGGAGGTTTTCTACAACACCATCCTTGGTTAGTTTTTTAGAGGAGGGAGCTTCCATCCCTTTGGGAGATCAGAAAAGAAGGTTCAGGAGCTTATTCCACCATCTTTGGCACCAGGCCAACCAATTTCCATCATATGTACGTAGTCTCTCTCTTAGACAACGTTATTCTTGGAGAGCATTTGCTGTGAGGGATTAGCAGATAGTTGGAGGGTGAGATCTTAGGTGAAGGGATCAACCTTTCACTTCAAATTTCCATTGGAGGAGGTTTCTTAATTTGATGCATCCATTTCATCCTTCTCCATCTATTTCCAATTCTTGAGTTGCTGCTACCCAACAACTCCGGCATTTCTGTAGGAGTGCCATTTTTCTTGTATTTCAGCCAATCCTTCTAGAGGATTGATGTATTGCATTTTCAGGGGTTGAGATCATGCTCCCCCACTTATTTGAGCTTCATATTTTCATATATTTGTATTGTTATCATTTTGCATCAGTACTCTATAAAATACTACGCAGTCACAGCCTGCAGCTTCTTATCTATAGCAGTGTGCTTCATATTTATCATGAACGTAATGAGAGGCTTGTATTATATTGATTGAATGACTGATTCCTCAAGTCATTGCATTCCTTTTTTTGCTATAACCATATATGTTGGCTGTTTACTTATTCTCATAAGCAGGCTCATGAAAATAACACTGAGAATCCATTGTATGATCATACATTGTTGCATCTCCATTCCTTGGGAAATTTCTGAAGGGAACTAGCTGTGAGAGGCTTGTCTCACCACCCTAGAAGGATTTCTTTGGTCCCAATCCTTGGATTTTTTTCAGTCTTCTGCAACCACTGTGCTGGTCTAAGGGGGTCCAGGTCTTGGTATCAAATCCTGTTGCCTTCATTTCTGGAAAAAGCATTTTCTAGCCATGGATTGCTAGCTATTCTCAGGAACATTACAATTTTACCTGCGGTATTGTAAAAGAGGCTATAATAGAGTCACAATTTTGTAAAAGGACAGATTGTCCGCCACAATGTAGCTTCTACAATTATTCTCTGTTTTAATAAATCAAGTTTCCTTGTGGTTTTATTTTCTTTGTGTTCTCTCTTTTTTTCTGGCATTCTAATTTTGCAGATATTGTCAGATCCATTTCAATTTTTTTAGATCTTGGGGGCCTCCACAATGAGCCAATGAAACCACAAAGAAAATTGTTTTATTAAAATATATAATAAACGCAGAAACTAAATTGTGGTGGGAAATCTGTCCTTTCTAAAATGCGACTTA
Organism: Pinus albicaulis; assembly: GCA_034641835.2. Classification (NCBI taxonomy): domain Eukaryota; kingdom Viridiplantae; phylum Streptophyta; class Pinopsida; order Pinales; family Pinaceae; genus Pinus; species Pinus albicaulis. The sequence goes on from CM076581.1 coordinate 615,650,991, forward strand.
TTCCTTATAGCCTTTTTTTGTTACAATACCACGGGTAAATGCCATGGGTGGATCTCACTTACAATACCATGGGTGAATGAATACCATGGGTGGATTCCACTTACAATACCATGGGTAAATTCCATGGGTGGATAAATACCATGGGTGGATGAATACCATGGGTTGATGCCATTTACAATACCATGGGTGGAAGGATACCATGGGTGTAGGCCATTTTTCATTTGGATCATGGAAAACAAAATTATAGAGCAGATATTGGCGCAACCTCTCCAGTTGGAAGAGGATAGGTTCATCACTGGTTTCATCATCAGGTTGAAAAGGAATGGGAGAAAGCTTGGCATGATCGACATATTAATCAAAATACATTCAAATATGGAAAATTATTTCTATTGTATGACAACAATTTTGTGAAGTTCCTAGAAAAGATTCAAATGCACTATTTGGGTCTGTATACTGTCAAGAATTTGAGGGAGGGAGACACAGTTCAGCTCGTGAAATTTAATGGAAAATTGTTCCCTAGTCATATTAATGAAAGAAGATTGAATATGTACAAAGACGATTATGTCCCTAGAAGTTTGAAATGACTATATCATCAGCGAAAATTCTTAATGCTCCACACAATTCAAAGGAGGCATGAGAATATAAATGGGCTACAGAGAGAGGCGAGCATAAGTCAAGAAAGCGACCTTTATGAGAGCGTGGCTCAAGCGAGCGAAGTCAAATATTTTTAGAAGCAGTATACTGAAGTGGTTCCACCATTTACAGATGCCTTAAGTAGTATCAAATAAAATATTGATGGCACACCACCTTTGTAAGTTGGGACGATTCCCAATTTTGTGTTGGGGGCCTGTTAGACATGGGATCGCCCCCCCACCTAAAGAAATATGATAGAAAATACTCCGCACATCAAGGAGCAGAGCACGTAGCGCGGAGTCCATTTTGAGACTTAAGGGATTTGGGGTGGAACAAAGCCCCTTATGATATAATGGGATGGGATTATTTTGTGAACGTTGAATTCCACCCATGATTTTCGGACCATGGTATTGTAAATGAAAAATATATATAAGGATTCTAGATAGAAGTCATAGGGGAGATTGGTAATTGATCAAATGACATGCATTTGGATGTAATACTATTTTGATTCAGAGTCTTTGTTTTGTGTTAGAGGAAAGGCTCCTGCAACTGAGTGCGCAAAGACCTTAGGAATTCTGAAGTTTTGTGTGTAGACCCCTACAGCTGAGTGCGCAGGGTGTTGTAGCTAAGTGTGCATGGTGGAATTGAATGTATGAGAGAATTTTGAATATGAATGAAAGAATTTTTTGAATATAGATCTGAGTTTCAGTTGATGTGTTTTGATTTATTTTCTAATTATGAGTATATGTGCTGAGTAAGGGTTTTCATATCTAACTTCTAACTGAAGAGTGTAGATATGTTTATGGTTATTTGCTTGGTTTTATGCATTAATAAGTAAGATCACATAGTCTACTAATAAGTTCATCAGTTGTGTTGAAAAACGCTTGTATCATTGATATATCTAACCTGTGAAGCACTTCTAAAGAGGAAAATCCATAAATCCATAGTCCATTTTCCATTTGGATGAAAAAATATGGTTCTAGCATCCCCCTATATTTCCTCAGGTGAGACTTTGGTCTGTGCAAGAATAACATTTCTTAAAGTTCCCATAATAGTGAGTTTTGTTGGTTCACGCAATCACATTTGAACCTAGGTCTAGTCCCCATCAAGCCGCTCATTGGACATGGGATCCCCCCCCCCCCCCCAATGAAAGAAGATAGAAAAGACTCTACAAATCAAGGAGCAGAGCAGGCAACACAGAGTCCATTTTGATTCTTAGGGCCTTTGGGGTGGGTCAATTCCCCTTAATGTAATGGGATGAGATTATTTAGTGAATGTTGAACTCTACCCATGTTTTTTAGACTATGGTATTGTAAATGAAAAATATATATAAGGATTATAGATAAAAGTCATAGGGGAGACTCGTAATAGACCTGATGAAATGAATTTGAATGTAAGACTATTTTCAGTCAAAGTATGTGTTTTGATTTAGAGGAAAGGCTCCTGCAGCTGAGTACATGGAGGCCTTAAGAAGTTTGCAGTTGTGTGCGCATAACCCTGCAGTTGAGTGCACAGGGCCCTGCAGCTGAGTGTGCAGGGTGGAATTGAATGTATGAGACATATCTGAATAAGAATGAAATACATTTTTGAATATAGATATGAGTTTTGGTTGATTTGTTTTGATTTATTTATTTTTATGCGTTTTTGTGTTGAGTAAGGTTTTTTATCTATAAGTGAATAGCGTAGATCTGTTTATGGTTGTTTACTTGGTTTTATGCATGAATAAGTAAGATTGTGTAGTCTGCTAGTAAGTTCAACAGTTGTACTGAACAACGCTTGTATCATTGATGGATCTAACCCGAGAAGACTTGTTAAGGGGAAAAATCCAGAAACCCACATTCCAGTGTCCCTCTAGATGTAGAAATCTGGTTCTAACATCCCCCTATATTGCCTCGGGCAAGACTTTGGTTTGCGCAAGCTGATCGTTGCCAAAAGGACCGGTAATATTGGGTTTCACTGGTTGGTGCAACCATTTTGAACATGGGTCTAGGCCCCATCAAGCCAACAATAGGGAAGGATCCTATGCACACTTAGTCGAGGTAACCTATTTTACCTTCCCTCCCATACCAAAATTTTGAAAAACATAGTGAACACCATCCTTCAAAAATTTATAAACTACCTTGACCTTCTTTATTGTTTTGTCTTGCTTCTTTCACTTGTTTGGGATGCCACACAAGCCCTTGCCGTGTTCCATATTAATTGTAAACTTCATTCCTTCTAACATCTAGTACTGCAAGGGCTATCAAATTAGGCACCCTCATTAGGGTCTCCAATTCAACTATAACTATGTGTTCTAGTTAGGCATACCATTTTTTTTCATCTTGTAGGGGTTAGGGCTTAAAGCCTGTAAGAGAAATAGCTTGGATTCCATACTTAGCTAACGAGTTATTTTCCTTGTTTCCAATTTGCAATGAGTGGGCAGTGGTGACAGAAGGAATAAAGTATACAGATGTCTATATCCTTTGAGTTATTATGTCGATATTCGAACCTTTGATAACATTCTAAATTAGGTCTCAATTTAACAAATTTGCGACAACCAATATCACCAGTAGAGAGTCACAAACCAATAGTATTTTTCCATATCCATTTTCCTTGGTGATTGATAGACCTTGGGAAAGAGCCAAGAATTCAATAACATTGTTTCTTTTGTCGACATAGTAGCTCACGAAAACTGCTAGAGGTTGGCCAATGTATTCAAAGAAGATCCATCCATAATTTATTTTACCAAGGCTTCCTTTAGAGGCTCTGTCAAATTTTAACTTAGCAAATCCCTACAGAGGAAGGGTGAAGGGTGAAGGCGAATGACTCAATTTCTTCACCTGATTAGACAAGAGATGGATCAAATCCTATAAAGTAATTTCTATGATCCTCAATATCTAGGCTTCCTACCCCTCCACCATCTAGTCCTCCCATTCAAGGTTCTCTAATAACAATGTTTATTTGATATTGGTATGGGTTTTGTCTCAGATGTATACTCCATTAACTCTACTATCTTTGAATATAACGATGTTCCTTTCCCTCCACAAATTTCAAAGAAGTAGGCTTAGTGCGAACCTTTAAGTCTTATTGACTATGGAGTTATCAAAAGGATTTTCTCACCACATTGTAATAGTTTCCCATAAGCTATGTTTGTTTCAGTCGAGATACTTGAATACTTATGAAACTATATAATATTATATGATATTATATAATATGAGAGTTGTTGATGGAGGTGCATCTAGCCTAGGACAAATGTTTACTAATGGAATTCGTTTCCAAACATAGGATTTAATTATTTATTTTATTTTTCCTAAATTTTTAGGAGAAAATGGTAATTCTTGTAAATAGGAGAAGTTTCAAGAGTATTTTGGAAGGTTTGATATATTTAAGGGATAGTTAGCTCTTATATTGGGATAAGGGGTAAGGGATTAGATGAGATATTTTATGGATTATGAGAGATATTTTGGGAGTTATTTTATGGATCTGGAACCTACTTAGGTTCTGTTATCACTGAAAAAATTTCAAAACATCATTGTGTCAAGTTTGTTTTTGGTCATGGTTCAAAATTGGGTTTAGAAGTCAATTTATGATTTGATCAAGGGTAGGTTTTAGATTTTTATATTTTAAAGCCCATCCTTAGGTTATAATAAAGTCTTATTTGAAGTCCCTTCATGTCAAATATCCATCATTTTCATTTGTGGGTGATTTCCTAAAAGTTTTGTGTCAAAACTGTTCAATTAGCCAAGAAACCTCGTTTTTGTAGCGCCATAAATTACAGCCTTTTGAACAAGTTTTGCAACAATTTTTGGACATATGGAGGCTAGGGATGAGTGATGAGACATGTTAATATAATCTCCAATAGCCAAGGACCACGAGATAAATTTTAAATGATGGTCAGAATGTTCAAATAAGGAAAAAAATCTTATGCCTAAAAAACAAGGTTGGGTTTCTTGCTTTTGTGGAGGTCAACAAAGTGGTCATGAAGAACTGAAGCCCATCATCCAAATTCAACCATGTGATGATACACTTGGAAAATGATGTAATTTAAAATAGATAAGGCTCTTAGGATAAGGTTGTTAAATATAGTAATGAAGAGTTTGAGTCCTAGTTGAAATAGGACTGTCAAGTAGGATAGGTGTCTGTTTGTCATAAATTTGATGTTTTATGGTTATGCAAGGTGTCAAGAGTTATAAATTTGATGTATCTAGCCTAATATGAGATAATCTCAAGTTTTAAATGGTCTATTAAAGGCCATTAGGTCGAATTAGAAAAGGGTTGGACATTTTTGGCAAAACTGGTGCTTATTGTAAAAAGATTGTTTCAGCTAATACAAAGAGCTTCTACTTGACCAACTTGAGATTCAAAAGGGGTTTTTAGTGTTTTCCTATTCTATCAGTGTTTCTTATGTATATTATTTGTAGTGGTGTTCGTCTATATTACTCGGAACTCATCTTTAGATGCTCTGACTTCCTTTATAGGTGAACTCGCTGTGTTTTTACATGTTCATGTGTGTGTGACCTATGACTAAAAACTCTGATATGACTCAACTTCCATGTCAATTAGATTCACTGATTTACTGAAATATTTTGACTCCATAAGCCCAATGTATACATGATGATATTATTTTCAATCTATAGGGTTGGAAAATGTTATCTGAGTAGACTATTTTTGTAAAGCTTTGGATTGACTGATATATATAGTAACAATATAAATTTTCTTCACATGAGATTCTTAGTGTATTTCAATGAGTTTTATGTCCTATATTTGAAATGTTTTTCTTCCATAGCCTTGATGTCTCATTACTCATAATTCATGTATTACATGCTCTGACTTCCTTTGAACTTCAAGTTATTGGGATTTTCTTGAATGTGTTACTCTTTCATTGAAATATATACAAGCCTCAGATTCCACAAGGAGAGTCATTATTATCTTTGTCCCTGTCACTGAATCCATAAACTAATGGTAGCAAGCCTTCATCTTTTCAACTTGAAAACATACAAAATCAATACACAAACAATAGAGTTTTCCATCTATCTACATTTTTATTCAATATCATTAACCCTTGAGAGAGCCCTCTGAGATTGAGGAGGCTAAGCCTCAGTCACAAGATTGGTTTGAAATAGTTACACTGAAGTTGTCTGATCAACAACCAATCAGGTACGATTTTGGTGATAACATTTTGGCGTCGTTGCTGGGGACCGAAGGTGTAAATTTTCCCTAGGAAGAACGACAAAGTTTCAGTTCTAAGGTCTGAGAGCAGCAGACACTTAGGCACATATTGGATTTTTTTTTTCTCTGGTGACTCCACACATCAAATAATCAATTGGAAGGTGATTCCATTGCTTGAAGATCAGTAGCTTAATGAAGTTTCAATATGAGTTCCATTGCGAGAATAAATGCCAGGTATGCCCCTACGAATCGGTCTCATATCCTTAGCTTTCGAAATCCTATGCCAAAGGTCAAATGGTTAACTGATATTCCTATATTTAAAGATGAAAAGAGAGACAATGTTGCTCTTAATTTGGTTAGATTCCATATGCATGTACACAGTCTTAAGGTTCAGTTCCCTGAGGATTGTCTCATGAAGATGTTTATGGCCACTTTAGGAGGAAAAGCATGGTCTTGGTATGAAAGCTTTCCAAATGGTTCATTATATTCTCTTGCTAATTTCCATGTTGCATTTTATGAGAAGTATGAAGAGTATCATCCCTCCTTATTGCTGGTTAAAGACTGTTGTAAACACTGAGTTAGTTTTATTGAATATTTGGAGAATTTTTATGAATATGATGAGTTCATGGATGAGGAAATTTTAGAAGCCCTTCATAACAACCAATTTCATCACCAAGAAGAAAGTATAACCTCTCCCTTGGATGAAAATGAAACCCAACATGAGCTTATTTATGAAAATCATGTTACATCCTCTAAGTTTAAGGAAAATTTGCAGTATACTTGTCAATCCTTTGATGATTAGGAGTATGAGAATCATTTCAAACAACAAGAGGAAATATTGGAAAATTCTTGCTACAATCCTCAGGTACAGGAAAAAGTTGATTTTTCATGTCATTTCTTGCATAAGCCTACGTCAAATGATGATAACATTAATGAAGAAGTAGGTGAAATTTTTTCTTTATCCTTGTCTTCTAATCTGAAATAATTTGAGTGCAAGTCATAAGTTAAGATTCAATTTGTGGATGAAGTTGCTAAGAACCATGAAAAATATATTTAAGTTTTAGAAGATAAAATTCAGTCTCATAATATTCATATTCAGGATCAGTCTTCTCAAATGATTTTTATGCTAGAAAACAAAGAGAGGGTGTTGCCACCTTTCTCCTTTGAGTTTGAGGAAGAATACATTGTTTTTGAAAATCAGTTTGAGAGCACACAACTGAAGTCTTATGTGGTTGAGCAAAGCATGGATGAGTTGTCCAAAGCTGCAGAATGTCATGAGAAGCATCAAAAAGATCATGTCTTCTTCGATCCTATAGCTGACTACATGGAAAGGCTCTGTAGTCCAGATTTACAGTTATATTTTCATTATGAAGATCAAATGCATCTTATGTTGCCTTTTTCATTCCAATATATTGTTTGTTTTTGGTTCAAGTGCAGTCAATAAATTCAAGTATCAGATCAGATCAATGAATGGCTTCATTGGAAGTTTCATGTTTCTTGAGTTAAAAATGAAGATTGCAGCTGATAGGTTAGGTAGGAGTGTGTGAATAAGCTCAAATTTGAATGAGAATCCTTTCAATAGGTACATATTTGTTTCTTCTACAGTGATCATCAAGCTTGAGCCCAAGGTGAAGGCCATAAGAGTTTGAAGAAGATTTCGCTAAATTTCAAAGTTTTTATTTCCAAGAATATGGATGGAACTGGAACTACTGGCTCTTTAGTGTACCACAGGGGCACACTATCCCAAGTGGAGCCACTGTTATCACCCAAAAAATTTCAAAACATCATTGTGTCAAGTTTTTTTTTGGTCATGGTTCAAAATTAGGTTTAGAAGTCAATTTAGGATTTGATCAAGGGTAGGTTTTAGATTTTTATATTTTAAAGCCCATCCTTAGGTTATAATAAAGTATTATTTGAAGTCACTTCATGTAAAATATCCATCATTTTCATTTGTGGGTGATTTCCTAAAAGTTTTGTGTCAAAACTGTTCAATTAGCCAAGAAACCTCGTTTTCGTAGCGCCATAAATTACATCCTTTTAAACAAGTTTTGCTATGGTTTTTGGACACCTGGAGGCTAGGGATGAGTGATGAGACATGCTAATATAATATACAATAGAAAAGTACCATGAAATAAAGTTTAAATGATGGTCCGAATGTTCAAAGAAGGAAAATAATATTATGCCTAAAAAATAGGGTTTGGTTTCCTGCTTTTGTGGAGGTCAGCAAAGTGGTCATGAAGAATTGAAGCCCATCGTCCAAGCTCGACCATGTGATGATACACTTGGAAAATGATGTAATTTAAAATAGATAAGGTTGTTAAATATAGTAATGAAGAGTTTGAGTCCTAGTTGAAATAGGACTGTTCAGTAGGATAGGTGTCTATTTGTCATAAATTTGATGTTTTATAGTTATGCAAGGTATCAAGAGTTACAAAATTTGATGTATCTAGCCTAATATGAGATCACCTCATGTTGTGAATGGTCTATTAAGGGCCATTGTGTCGAATTAGTAAATGGTTGGACATTTTTGGAAAAATTGGTGCTTATTGTAAAAAGTCTGTTTTAGCTAATATAGAGAGCTTCTACTTCACCAACTTGAGATTCAAAAGGGGTTTTTAGTGTTTTCCTGTTCTATTAGTGTTTCTTATATATCTCATTTGCAGTGGTGTTCATCTATATTACTCAGAACGCATCTTTAGATGCCATGAATTCCTTTATAGGTGAACTAACTGTGTTTTCACATGTTCATGTGTGTGTGACCTATGACTAAACTGATATGCCTCAACTTCCATGTCAATTAGATTCACTAATTTACTGAACTATTTTGACTCCAAAAGCCCAATGTATACATGCCAATATTATTTTCAATCTACAGGGTTGGAAAATGTTATCTGAGCATACTACTTTTGTAAAGCTTTGGATTGATTGATATATATAGTAACAATATAACTTTTCGTCACCTGGTATTCTTAGTGTATTTTACTGATTTTTATGTCCTATCTTTGAAATTTTTTTCTTCCATAGCCTTGATGTCTCATTACTCAGAATTCATGTATTACATGCTCTAACTTCCTTTGAACTTCAAGTTATTGGGATTTTCCTGAATGTGTTACTCTTTCATTGAAATATATACAAGCCTCGGCTTCCACAAGGAGAGTCATTATTATCTTTGTCCCAGTCATTGACTCCATAGCCCAATGGTAGCAAGCGTTCATCTTTTCAACCTGAAAACATACAAAATCAAGACACAAACAATAGAGTTATCCATCTATCTACATATTTATTCAATATCATTAACCCTTGAGAGAGCCCTCTCAGATTGAGGAGGCTAAGCCTCAGTCACAAGATTGGTTTGAAATAGTTACACTGAAGTTGTCTGATCAGCAACCAATCAGGTATGCTTTTGGTGATAATAGGTTCTAATCCATTTGTATAAATCTAGGCGAACTATAATGCATGTATGTATGTAGAAGGCTGAAGAGTGTGTGTGAGAGTGAGGAATGAGTGGCCAAGCATTAGGCCAAGATTTCTCTTATAGTTATTTTTATTTACTAATTAATAAATTTATGAGTTTTATGTGCATGTGTATAGTCTGTGGATTTCAGTTCAATTTTTTATGCATTTGTGCATAAGACCTTATTGTTAGACCTGTGTGAAATGTTTGGTATCATAGTTTGGAAAGAGATTAGTGTGGTTCTGTAGTGATTGAATTAGTGTATGTTTAATTCATCTTAGGAGATCGGTGCAACCTGTCCACCATGATACAATTGTAGTGTGTTTTTGTAACAACCAAATAACCAAGCTTCGAAGTTGATCTCAAGCTTGGAAAGTCGATATTCATGCCTCAATTACTTCTACTGCAAAAACTTTATATACATTACTGCTAGCACTGCGTGATTTAAATATGTTGGTTGTTGTTGTAAGTGAGTTGGGACAAGTGCTCTACTTCGGTCAGTAGAAGAAAATATAGTCACATTAATGTATCATAATTGGATGGATAGCCATAATAATAAAATCCAAGGGAGGTTGTGAATTCTCAAATGAACAAAGGTCCTTGTATATGTTGAGTTGGAGTGAGAAAGTAATAATTTAATTCAAGGTATTTATTGATAAGTGAATTTGTCAAGTCAAGTGGTGATAGTCAAAATTCTCTCGATGTAAATTGTAAAGTTGAATTTATAAAAATAATTTGAATTTATTAACTTGGGTTAATTTTCAGTTGTACCTGACAGACGAGGTCCATTTATGAAGATTTGATGTCAAATTAGAAATCTAGATTCCAAAGGAAAAAAGTGCATTAAATTTGAGTCCTTGAATGTAGTGGGTGCATGATCGGCGGAACTCAAAACCCATAGTATGGTAAATGTATTCTAAGGACAAGGAATATTGTAGTTGTTGCAACAAAGGGAGAAAAGTACAAATAAGGAAGTTCAAGTGAAGTGAACCATTGGGAAATTTTAGAGGAGATAACTTGGTAAATTGTTAGTTCAATTGTAGGCTACATTGAATGGGTTGAAGTCCGCAAAAGAAGGAGATGAAGATGAATAGTCATTTGTAGGATTCAAATAAAAGCCACAACAATGCTGTAGTAGTTGGCATAAGTGATGAAGAAATTGATAAAGAGATCGATGAGTTAAATGCATGACTTGAAATATTGATCGAAATAATACAAAGACAGAGACATGGATGGGTAATAAAGATGATAGTTAAATAGCCAATGATAGAGTTAAGACAAAAAATAAACTAAAAATTTTGTTACGGGAAGCATAGAAACTCCAGAAGAATGTATGAATTTGTGAACAGGAGCAAGGATAGTTTCTTGGTGAGGACGATGATGATATGAACTTGGGTTTGATTCCCACAGATGGTGCCACAAAATGTTTGGAAGATCAATATGGAGACTTGAACACAAAATCATCTCTTGAGCCCTATATTTTTAAATCTGACAATTGGTGTGTGGATGGAGGATATGTTGTTGATATTGAAAACAGTATTAACTTTGTGTATAGTGATTATGATTAGAAAATTGATAAATAAATGTATCTTAAGGATGCTAAAGGTGGACAAATAATAGAAGCTTCTAATGAAATGGAAAATGATAACATGAAAGATATTGAAACAGAACTAAAGTTCCTAGAAGAATGGTTGGATAATCCGTAGCCAAAGTATGACGTAAAGGAAATTATGATGGATTACAATAGACCTTCAAATAAAAAAAACTGGCACAACAAAAGCATAGATATGGAAAAAAAGGATTAGTAAAGGAATAGTAATGCACATGAGCCAGAAGACAAATTAAATATCGAAATTGAAAAGATTAAGAAGGATAAAGTTGGAACAAACTCAGAAGATATTCATTGAATAAATAAAAAGAAAAGATGACAACATGTTACTAATAATTGAGCAAGTCTACATCATCAAAGAAAAAGGAGAATTACAACATTAAGTTTGGAAATGTGGAAAATAGAAGAGGAAAAACACAGAACATCAACAACATGATAAAACAACTGATTTACTGCAAGTAAAAGTTTGGGATCTAGGAGGATTTTTATAATCTTATGAAGACATATGGTCAAGAGACCATTATTTTCTTTTACATGGGGAGTATGATGCAGGTGTATCTAACCTAGGTCAAATGTTTACTTAGGGAGTTAGTTTCCAAACACAGGATTTAATTATTTATTATATTTTTCCTAAAGCTTCACAATAAAATGATAATTCTTGTAAATACGAGATGATTCGAGAGTATTTTGGAAGGTTTGAGAGATTTAAGGGATAGTTAGCTCTTATCTATGGATAAGGGATTAGATGAGAGATTTTATGGATTATGAGAGATATTTTGGGAGTTAGTTTAGGGATCTAAAACCTACTTAGATTCTAATCCATTTGTATTGATCTAGGTGAGCGATAAGGCATGTGTGTGTGTAGAATAGTTAAGAGTGCGTGTGAGAGTGAGGAATGAGTATCCAAGCATGAGGCCAAGAGGTCTCCTGTAATTATTTTTACTTATTAATTGATCAATTTCTAAGTTTTTATGTGCATATGTATAGTGTGTGTATTTCAATTCATTTTTGTACGTATTTGTATGTAAGACCATATGGTTAGACCCGCGTCAGTTGTGTTTTCATTTATGATACCATAAAGGAAAATTATATTAGAAAAAAAACTATAATACTAAAATAAATAAATATAAAATATTGTAATAAGTTATTATAATTTAATAAGTGCTTGTTTTGGAATATGGTTCATGATTAATATAATATTATGATGTTATATAATATAGAGTTGTGTTTTCATTTATCAAACCATAAAAGAGAATTATATTATAAAACAAACTATAATACTAAAATAAAAAAATAAAAAATATTGTAATAATTAATTATAATTTAATTATATTTAGGTAAGAAATATTTTTAATTACATAAACAAATAATTGTTTATCTTAAAATATGAATGTAATTTATAATACAATATTGTAATATTATAAATAATGTATACGCATATATAAATATAATAGAGTTATATTAGGCAAAAAGTTATAATATTGTAATAAAAATATATAAAATATTATAATAATTAATTGTAGATTAATTATATCTATTTAGATAGTATCTTTAATTATATAGATAGATGTTTGTTTTAGAAAATGATTTATAATTAATATGATGTATATTAAAATATTATATTGTAGTATAAACTAAGAGTTAAATTTTAATTTACCAATACAGAAATGATAGTTGCATTTGAAATATATATATATATATATATATATATATATATATATATATATATATATATATATATATATATATATATATATATATATATATATATATATATATATATATATATATATGCCTAGTTGAAATTGGAAATTTTATTTTTTATTATTAATATTCTCTCTTTGTTTGTGTTTGTAACATCCCCTCGTATACCTCCTACAAAATACATTGGTTTATATATATATATATATATATATATATATATATGCCTAGTTGAAATTGGAAATTTTATTTTTTATTATTAATATTCTCTCTTTGTTTGTGTTTGTAACATCCCCTCGTATACGTCCTACAAAATACATTGGTTTAAATTTTTATGTTACAAGTCTTACTAGAATTTGGCATCCCATGAATGACTTATCATCTACTCTTATTGTAATAATAAAATATTTTAATCACAATCATTAAGTGAAGTAATGGTAGAAATGGAATAGATATTTGTGTAAATGAAATATCATTAGTGTAGCATATTGACATAATATCTCGTTACAACTTTACATCATTAACCTTGTAGATGAATTTATTTTGTATTAATCACATCATTAGGATTTGGTCGACGTTTTGAACCATCTAATGTGGTTCATCCTCAGGACAAGGTGGAGAAGCTAATCGATCTTAATGAATAAATAGTGTGGATGCATCATTGCCCGAAAATAGCCATTGAGAACTAGCCATTAAAAACTAGTCGTTATTAAATTATTTATTACGAAAAGTTATTAAAGATATATTTAGTTGTCAAGAACTATTATTAAAAATAATAATTTATTAATAAATAAAATTTTATTTAATAATAAAAGAGTAAAGATAAAAATATTTATAAAAACGGGTTGTTTTTTTTTAAATTTTTATTTATTGTTTTATTATATATAATAACAACTAAAAGAACGATAAAGAAAATAAGAATATTAAAGAAGGAAGTGATGATTGGTGCTATGTGATTAATTTCACTAGTTTCAATCCCACTTCTTCACCCCTGTGAGCATCACCCGATGCAATGAGTGCTAAGTGGAGTATTCAAAAATCATTAGAAATTAGTGAGTTACGACTACCTCTCATGGAAATGGTCATAGATGAATTACTTACTTGATGTATTTGAATCCCAAAAAAAAATGATATACATTATAATGCATTGAGAAAGCCCCTCAAATACTTAAATAAAAAGAGTGAAGGGAGCTCTACTTGAATGGTTCATGAGGCATAATAGTTGCTAACGTTTTGAAAATGGGGTAGCAAACTAGGTGGCATTCAATGTGGGGAAAACTCCACAGTTAAGAAGGTTTGAGCTAGAGGTCATCTGGGATGGGTGACCTTCCAAGAAGTCTTGGTTACTGGGTGCAAGCCACGAAAGTGATGATTGATGCTATCTGATTCATTTCACTAGTTTCAATCCTAGTTCTTCACCCCTGTGAGCATCACAAAATGCAATGAGTGCTAATTGTAATATTCAAAAATCATGATAAATTAGTGAGTTACAATTTCCTCTGATGGAAATGGTCGTAACTGAATGACTTACTTAACGCAGTTCAATCTTGAAAAAAATGATATCTAATATAATGCACTATAAAAGCCCCTCAATACTTAAATACAAAGAGTGAAGTGAGCTCCAGTTGAATGGTTCATGAGGCACAATACTTGATAAGGTTTTGAAAATGGGGTAGCAGGCTAAGTGGGATTGATTATGGGGAAAAATCCATAGATAAAAATTTATTTCGGATTAATCACATCATTAGGATTTGGTCAAAGAAGTGGGATTAAAACTCCATAGTTAATAAGCATGCCTGATCTAGAGTGGATCTGGGATGGGTGACCTCTCGGGAAGTCCTGGATATTGGGTGCAAGCCTCGAAAGTGATGATTGATGCTATGTGATTCATTTCACTAGTTTCAATTCCACTTCTTCACCCATGTGACCATCACCTGATGCAATTAGTGCTAAGTGGAATATTCAAAAATCGTGAGAAGTTAGTTAGTTATGACTACCTCTCATGGAAATGGTCATAGATGGATGACTTACTTAATGTAGTTGAATCCCAATATATATATATATATATATATCCAATATAATGCACTCCGAAAGCCCCTCAATCATTAACCTTGTTCTATTAATAACGTTTTTTTATTTTTTTCAATTAGCGAAATTTCATTAATTACCCAAAAAGTATTGCATTCAGCATTTTGATTCATCTTCACTCTCCCAACTTTACTCCGACCAGATTTTTTTATCTAGGAGAACGATGTGGAAATTCAAAATTTACTAATAATAGCTAGAAGGCGTACATATACAAATAGGAATTACAGTCCAAAACACTAGCAAAACGAAAAAGCAACTGCAAAGAGAATTTACAGAGGAGGATGTGTTGCAACAACCCCACCTTTTCCCATAAGGTATCTCAGGCCTTAATGAACATGGAAATCAATGTGAGGAAGTCGTGATTCCATTTTTTCTAGCCTTTCACTCATTCGCTAGCTCTGATGCATAAAATATGGTTAAGAATTTATCCTTAGCTGAATTGAATATCATTAATGTAGGAAACAATCTATTTATATCCTTTGTATATATACTCTAATAGGACATTGAGTATGCTTGAAATAAACCAAAATTTTTATGAAATTGTGATGATCGAGGGTGGTTGCACCACCCTCCTAGGAGATTGTGGGATTACGACCTCTTCCTCCTCCTCGATTCTACTCCCTAACTCATCCTACTACACCTTTGGATGAGCTTGCTTTCCCTTGCAACAACCTCCCGGATCCAACACTGCCCAACCCTTCACTGTGACCACCTGCTTGTTCAACTCAATGCTCCCTTTCGTCAAACCAGAGCGCTTTCACACCACCAAGACTAAAGGATATGCACATGGAAGGAGCCTATGAAGACTTATTCGAGGTAATCTCGTTTATCTTCCCTCCCACACCAAAATGTCAAACAACATAGTGAACACCATTCTTCCAAAATTTGTAAACTACCTTAACCTTCTTGATTGTTCGGTCTCACTTCCTCCACTTGCCTTCGTTGCAAACTTCATTCCTTATGACATCTGGTATTTCTAGGGATATCCAATTATTCACCTTCATTGAGGTCTCCAAGTCGACTATAACTATGTGTTCTAGTTGGGCATACCATTTTGTTTCATCTTGCAGGGACCAAAGCTTAAGCCTGAAAGAGAAAGAGCTTATGTTCCCCAACTTAGCTAACAAGTTCGTTGAATTGTTTCTAGTTTGCAATAAGTAGGAAGTTGTGAAATAGGGAATAAATCATACAAATTTCTATATCTTTTGTGTTATTAGAACGAGATGCCAAATTTTGATAACCTTCTGAATCAAGGCTCCATTTAACAATTTCTTGACAACCAATATCACGAGTATAGAGTCATATTCCAACTTTAGTTTTCCGTAGAGACTTTCCAGGGAGATCGACATAACTTGGGAAAGAGACAATAGTTCAAAAACTTTGTTTCTTGTGTGGACATAATATCTCAAAAAAATTCCCAGAGGTTGGAAAATGATATTATATAAGATTCCTCCATAAATTATTGAACCTAGTTTTCCTTTAGAGCCTCCTTCAAAGTTTAACTTAAAAAATTCTCCCAGAGGAAGAGTGAAGGATGAAGGTGAACAACTTGATTTCTCCACCTACTTAGCCTAGAGATGGGGCACACCCTCCAAAGCAATTTCTAGGATTTTCAATATCTAGGCTTCCTACCCCTCTGCCTTCTAGTCCTCCTTTTCATGGTTATCTGATAACGTAGTTTCTTTGATATTGGTATGGATTTTGTCCTATATTTCTACTCCATTCACTCTACTATCTTAGAATATAATATTTTTTCTTTCCTTCAACACATTTCAAAGAAGTAGGCTTTGGGACAACCTCCAAGCCCTGTTGAATATGGAATTATCAAAAGTATTTTCTCACCACACTGATATACTTTCCCATAATGTATCTCTGTTTCAGTCGAGATGCCTGAAGACCTTTTAGGTGATGTCCTAAAGTCCTTCCATATTAGGGCATGTATTTAATATATTTTCCACCATTTCCACATATTCTTGACACATGGTGAACCAAGAGGGGTCAGCTATGCATTTGTAGTCGAGCAGGTCCCATGTTAGTAGTTGGCAGTGGTTGACCAACCAAATAAATTTGGTCACCTTTGGCCACAATCTACCAGTCCAGACCTTTCTCCAATATGCTTCCTTAGGAGCCTTTCCATGTTTGGAAAGAAGGTTGGAATCCTCTTTGATAAAAAAATTCCCTTGGCATGGTGTCCTGAACAAAACCAAGTATTGCCTTGAGAATAATGAATCTTTTGTTCCTTAAGGGTGTCCCCTAACTTACGCCAATATATGATATTTTCTATAGGATTCCAAAATTTATGTTCTTCCAATCTCTCCACTGGTATTAAATTTGACTTGAAGTCCAGTAGTACTCCACAAAATTTCCTCATACGATCTCAGCGATATCTCTGATATTAATAAGGTCCTCTAATTGTTATAGCATAATTTTTAACCCTCATGTGAATAATGATTGTCTCTTTGGCCCTAGGCACCCTTTCCCTCTAGACTTGAACAAATTCATAAAAAAACAGTATTAAAAATCCCATACGTGGTTATGCCTAGATTTTTCCGCGTATCCCATTTAAATCATTAAAAAATACATAAATTACTTTTTCATGGCAGGGTGATGGTTATTCCCGTAATTCAACCACCCCAGCCCGTGGCCCAACTGTTTCCAACTGCTGAAACTACTTTGAGGGAGTATAAAAGCCCCTCATGTGTATGGCCTAAGGGAGAGAGAAAATTATAGACATTATACTCTGTTGGATCCCTATTTCAAGTCCGTTGTTGCCGTGCCTCTTGCACTTCCCAAGTATATTCAGGAAACCCTTGTTTCCTTGAAGATGATCATCATCCTATATGACATCTCATGTGCACACATCTTGGAAGAATCCTAGTAAGGTGAGGGCTGGAAAAATCCAGAGGACGGTCTATTCGAAGGCCATGGAAGGATTCAGGTGATCTCTCCACTTTCTATTCTTATACATGCCATTTATAATAAGAAGTACCATATTGTTCCTGAATATTCACATGTCTATATATGTGTGAATATTGTTAGTTAAAAATTCAGTATTGCTTATATGATATTATACATGAATTATATTGACATCTAGGAACAATATATGTTGTAGAACTAATGTTTCGTGTTTGTTCTTTCTTGATTTCCAGGTTACGAAGCACGAGGAGTTGCTGGGGGTTAATTTGAACCTTGCGAGATCTACATCAAACGTAGGAATTTCAGGTAAGTTCTGCAATTGATTAAATTTAGTTTTTAACATAAAAGATAGTTTAAGTGAGTCCTTCTTGAATGTTATGCCCTTGATCTGCGAAGGTTGCCGACCCAAAAACCTTTAGGGAGTTATTTCCTGAAACAGAATTGGCGACTCCACTGGGGATCACACTTTTGCGATTTCCTTTTGGGTTGTTTCATCTGTCTTGAAGGTTTCCAATAGTTTTCATCATTTTTTCTAGTTCAGTAAATCTTTTTCCAGTCAGACTGAAGACCTGGTCTCTTGATTAGGCTTGACCTTTTTTATTTTTTCCTTATTTACTTTTCCATACGCGGTTTTTCTTTTGCACAGTCACATATATATTCTAGTTTGTGTAAAGGAACCCAGGTATACGCTAGTTTCCTTTACAACAGTCACATATACACGCTTGTTGCAAAGCTGTGAAAGTGTGTATGTTTGAGTAAATTTTGATATTTTTGGTTTAAGAGCTTTTTTGGTCTTGTCTGCTTGTGGAGGTTTGTTCCTGTGATATCTTTGATGTCTCTGAACTGTGTTTAAAGTGGTTTTATGCTTTTTTCTCTCTTGGTTATTTGAAAACTGGCTCATTTGGCGAAGTCTTTGTTTGTTGTGCTTGCAATTCTGGCTTGAGCACCAAGATCTTTTTCTGAAGACTCTTGGCTGTTGTGAGTATTCAGGATAGAGATATTTTGCTCATTTTCTCTTTCCTAACTTTATGAGTTGCTTTGAATCTTGATTTTTGCCTGTTCTGCATTTGGTTTTCTTGATTTCATTGACTAGGTCTTATTGCAATTTTCGGAGAGTCTCTTTTGATTCTTTGGAGTCTGAGTTTGTTGCAAGTTTATACTATTGTGCTGAGTTGATTTGTTGAGTTTCTTGTCTTCCTCTTGCTCATATAAGTCCTGCTATGAGAGTAGCACAGTTGGCTTAGAGCATTTTTTTGAATTTTTTCTTGATATTCAAAGTTTGTTTGGCTCAGTAATTTGATAGTTTCTTGGTCTTTTTTGAAGTCTCTTTTCTTCATAAAACTCAAAGAAATTTTTTTTTTTGTTTCCCATTGCTTTTGTTTTGGTTTATGGTTTCTTTTCATCTTTTTGAAGCCTTGTTGAAATATTTTTTCTTCGGTTCTTGACTTGATTACAAAGGGAGTCTTCTTTTGATTTCATTCTGTTATATCAAGTATGATTTTGGTGTTTTTATACCTTGAGCTTCTGATTTGGAATTAGATTGGTGGACTTCCAAAAAGTGATTAAACCTTGGTATCATTAGAGATTTTTCTTTGCTTTCTTAGATCTTGCATCTTAGAATTTGCATGCCATTAGTGATTTGCATTACGTGCAAATAAGAATTTTAGTCTTTTTTGCAATTTGTTTTTTGAGGTGGGTGAAGTCTGGTTATCCGAAAAGAAAAGTAAAATATATAGTCTCGTAGAACCTGTGTAGAAATCACTCTTCATCGAAAGGAAATCAATGCATTTGCATACAGTTTGGTTTTCATTGGTTTCTTGTTGCGTCATAAAAACATCATTGGTTTCACTTCCATATGCCCTTGACATAAAATAATAGCCAATTAAAATAAGCGATATAATTTAAAAACGACTAGAAATTTTTGTTTCAAGTGTCATACATCAACTAGCTAGGTTGTAGGGCATTGGATTAGGTGAGTGGAGAGTTAAATCTCTAAGGCCACTCAGATTTTGAAACATAGAAGTTTATTAATGAGCAAAATCCAACATTGTTAGGTGGACCAGGAAAGCTCTCCTCCAGAGAGTCAAGCGCGAGGGAAAGTGTAGGCAGAGAAGAGAGATATTCCCTCTCTGATTTGCGAAATCTTGACCTAAGACCGTTTCGCTCGGCTGCTGATACGGATTGGCATCCTTAATTTCCCATCCTAGGTATCACACAGGTGACTGCGGGGGGGAATACCCATGGTACATGAGGCAGACCTTGCATCACTTCTAGCAGTACTTCTGGAGGGTGCCCTTGCAAATCTTGGGTACTTGCACTAGCAAAGGCTATTGTTAGGAGGTCAGTGTAACTGCCTCTGTTAACTTCTCTAGTGGATTTGAGTCGTAATTACCCCAGACTAATTTCGGGAGGTCCTATTTTTCACTTTCTTGTATTTTGGTGTCTAGTCCTAATCACTCGGAGCAGAAATAATTGAAGGCCGCTTACTTGGCTGTATCTTAGGGACTTTGTAGTGAGTGCTCTTTTCTCCTAGCTTGCTTAGCTTTATAATTTTTTGAGTCTAATCAATATTTTAAAGTCGCTGACCGATCAATTCGTCGATCAAGACAGCTTCGTGGGTTGTCTCCTGTGAGTGTCGAGCCTTCTTCAAAGAGGCGTAGGAGTAATTCAGAAGGTGGTTATCACCCGGTGTTATCTGATGTAGCAGAGAGAGATCCTCCATTAGGGCTTGAAGTTTTTGTAGCTGGTCTTGGTGTTGGTGTCAGTACTGAGAGGAGTACTCCACCCACCTCGAGAGTTTTATTTCCAGAAGTAGAAGTAGAGGAAGTACCTCAATCTCCTAAATCGCTTCTATCTCCTCTTTCTTCTAATTCTCTGTTTATCATCAAGTACATCGGACTTGAGTCTGAGATGCTCGAGAGTCCTTATCCATCACATTCTAACCTTTCAATGGCCATGAATGGGAACACACCTTCGCCTGTGAGTGCTGCAACTATTTAGACTCCTCCTAAATTTGAAGGAGGAGGCACTATTGCTATATCTTCGATTGCTTCTAGTACTACTTTGTTTGGTTCTGGTTATACCCAAGAACAGGCTTCTCAATCTGGTCCCTTTTGTCTTGGAATGTTCGTTAGTGGAATTCCTCCGTTTTCCTTTTTTACTACTACAACTGCATCCACACCCATCTCCCATGTGGCTAGTGCATCAGCTTCTTTTCAAGTGTTCCCCTTTGGAAGTGGGCATATTCCTCACTCGAATCCTTCCTTAGGGTCTTTTCCTTTTACTTCCCAGACTCAGAATTTTAATCCATGGTCTGGAGGTCAAAGTTATACTACCTTCATAGGGTGGAGCCCTATCTTTACGGCAGTAGGGGTAGGGAATCAATTTCTCGCTGGTCACCAAGGGAATTTTCTTGTCTCTTCGTCTAGTGCTTATTAGGCTTTTTCTCCTTTTTCAAATGCTTAGAACCCTTATCAGGGGGTTTCTTCTTCATTCACTACTTCAGTGGGGGGAACTGGCCCAGTTTATAGTAACTCTATGTTGGGAGGGGGTCCTTCTCCAAATGCTGGGTTACAAGGGTTTTCCTATGGCCCAAATTTTTCTACGAAATCTTTCTAGCAACCTTGTGCCTCATCAAATCTAGGGTATTCTTTTCAGAATGTGGGAAATTCATCTTATCAGGGATGGAATTCCCATGCTCCTCCTTGTTTACCATTTCTAGCAACATTAAACTTGCCAGATTTGTCAAAATTGACTAATGATCCAATTCGATATAGTTCGGGGTGGCCTCCGGTTCCCACCAAACTACCTTCAAATATTCCAAAGTTTGAAGGAAAGAATGGAGAGGATCTGGTAGATCACATCACTAGTTTTCATCTATGGTGTTCATTAAACTCCCTGATCGATGAATCGATTAGGTTGAGGTTATTTTAGCGCACCTTGATTGGAAATGTAGCTAAGTGGTATATTTGAGTTAACTAGGGGCAGTTTTGCCACTTTTGGTGATCTGGATACCACGTTTTTAAATCATTTTCAGTTGCCTGTTCACCATGATGCTGGGACTGAACTCTTGGCTAATTTTAAGTAGGACAAGGCAACCCACGTTTCTGATCATATTCAGGAATGGCAGAGAAGGAAGCGGCTCATTAAAGCCTACATTCCAAATGAATTTCTTCTAGAATGGTTTTTGAAATCATTGTAGCCAGATATTTCGAAGGATGTATCCTTGTCTGGGGTATTTTCCAAGGAACAGTCTATTTTTAGGGCCCAACAATTAGAATTGATTTATTCTCATTCTGGAGTCCTCAAAAAAAAATTTCCTGATGCTCCTCACTCCAAATTGGACTTGTCCAAAACTAAACCTGGTCCTCATGGTGATGGACTTATTGGGTCGATCGATAGCGGTGTAGCTAACTTGCTTAGCCAATTGCAGCAGTTGTCCATACAATCTACTTCTTCAAGTCAGGCTGTACCTTCAGTGCCAATCTCTTCCCAAGCTTTGTCAATAAATTTTGTCTAGACTTCAAACCCCAAAGGAAAACAACAATCTGAGGGGAAGAGGAAAGGAAGAAATAATAATAGAAAGAAGGGAAAATATGGGAAGAGCGATGTAAATAAATCCAACGAGGATGTTGATGAGGGACAAAAGGATAAAAAGAAAGTGAAATTTCCATGCAAGTTATGTACTGGAGATCATCTTAGTCACCTTTGTCCTAAAATTTAGGATGCGCAGCGCTTGTTATCTCAATCGGGATCTCCCAGTTCCCAATATGCGTTAACAAACCCTTTTCCCCAAGGGAAACAATTAGTTGTTGGCACAAATCAAAATACTGGGGCTTCCTCTAGAGGCACCCAAGAAGGGGAAACCCCATCAAACATATATATGATGAGTTCTCACACAGATATTGCTACGAGATCTCGTGATTATGGTACAACTAAGTCTTCAAAAGCTAAGGGTACTTCTGATACTACTGAACCGCTTCACATTACGAGGCCCACTGTTGAGCCTATACCTCGGATGCCAAAAGTATCTACTGTATAAATTATATAAATAATGGGTTATATATCCAAGATTCTCCTGATCACACACTATTTTAACTTCATGCACAATACATAATCTATTCCACCATTGATCATCACATGCGGAAATAAACACAATTGCAATGCACACATGAAACCATAAAAATTCACACACATTAACACAGTGATTTAATGGGAAAGCCTAAAGCTAAAAACCCCAGATATCTATATATAATATATGTCGTAGAGATCATGTAAAAATCATCATACAAAGCTTATCACAAGCTCTCAGTACAATCCAATCGCTACACACTAATCAGGTCCGATCTAGCAAATCCATGCACCGATCTCTGCCACTTGCTATCCTGCCTCTACTGCGCAATCCCTGCTGAAGAATGGCTCTGAATGAACTCGAATTTCCACAGTCGTGCTCACGCAATCCTCATTGGCATCTCCATCAATGTGTGGTGCAAACTCATGCAACACTATAGTCACAACTGATAGTCACACTTTCTCTTTCACCTACCTCTCCACTGGTCTCCACTGAAACTGTCCATGCACTGTAGTTAACCGATGTATTCTTCAGTTGATTAATGAGTTAATATTTAGTGAATTAATTAATAATTAATTCACACCACTCTCACTAGTGTATCAATCAGTTAGACTAGATACAACTAGCTCAACTGTGTCTAATCGAGTTAAACTGAACACAACTCCACCAACTACTTCTCCAACTCCACCAAACTCTGTCACATGAGTTCTAACTGAAGTCCTCCATGCAATAGCTCCAGTAAACCCTCAGGAATAGCGTAATTCCTTCTGTCAGCTGCTGTGCCACATCTGTGCACTTAACTGAAGTGCTCCAAGAGAATAAGATAATGTTTAGAGTCCAAATATTATTAAGAGCTAATAATATTCGACATATCTATTTTTAGACTGGTAATCTAAAAATATATTCCGCCCAATATGTCTAAAAAAACAAGTCCATATATTTTTCCAACTTGACCAACCATCCACAAATAGCATCCTGCAACTCATAGAATATGATTGACATGTCTAAAAGTAGACATAGTCTAAAAATAGACTTGCGCCAAAAATAGCCTGTGGGCCCACTTAGTGAAGGTGACTCTTTTCACTAAGCTCATCATCTTGTTGCAATCTCAACACTCCCTCTCAACAAGATATGGATTATCTACCACCCCGATCCTGTCCCTATGGTATTCAAATTTTCTCCTGGTGAGCACCTTCGTCAGAATGTCAGCATCCTGATCCTCCGTAGGAATGTAGGAAAGTAACATGATCTTCCGCTGCACACAATATCTGATATGATGGTACCGGATGTTAATGTGTTTATATCTATCATGAAATACTGGATTAACTAAGATTTTGATGCAACTCTGATTATCACAATATATCATAGTAGGATCTAAGTGTGAACCGAACAACCCGACTAGGATCTTCCTCATCCATATAGCCTCGCATGCAGCCAAACTTGCTGCCATGTACTCGGCCTCCACTGAACTGAGTGCCACAGATATTTTTTTCCTGCTATACCAAGAAACTATTGTCGACCCGATACTAAAAATCCCTACAGATGTGCTCTTTCTGTCCGTTGGGCTCCCTACCAAATCTGCATCCATGAAGCCATGTAGCTTCACCTCATCCAACTGTCTGTACCACAATCCATATCTCGATGTGCCTCTGAGATATCTCAATACATTCTTTCCTGCCTTCCAAAAGAGCTTGGTAGGCTTAACCATAGCTTGTGAAAGCTGGTTAACAGCGTAGCATATGTCTAGTCGTGTATTGACTAGATACATGAGCGAACCAACCAACTGTCGATAAACAGTGGCATCCACTACCTCTGTCGACGTAGCATCCTCTTTCTTCCAACCACCAGGAAGAGGAGTGTCGATAGGCTTGTATCCTTGCATGTTGAACTTCTCTAGTATCTCCCAGGCATACTTGCCTTGAGACACAAATAGTCCACCCTTCCGCTGCCAAATTTTCAATCCCAGAAAATAATGAAGGAGGCCCAAGTCCTTCATCTCAAACTCCTTTGCAAGATCAGCCTTGCATGAGAGTATCAAATGTTCATCACCTATCAGTATCAAATCATCTACATAAAGTACAATGATCAACAACTTCCCCTCCACCACAATTTGGTATAGGTTCGGATCTGCCTCACTCTTGGTGAATCCAAGTCCGGTGAAATAACTGTCTATCCATGTGTACCAAGCACGAGGTGCTTGTTTCAACCCATACAGCGCTATTTTGAGCCTACACACATGCGACTCGATGCTGAAGATTTTGAATCCTTCAGGTTGCTCTATATACACATCCTCCTCAATGACTTCATTGAGGAACGCAGTCTTCACATCCATATAATGAATGTGCCAACCCATCTGCGCTGAGAGAGTAAGGATGCTTCGTATCGAAGAATACCTTGCGACAGGTGCAAAGGTTTCTTCATAGTCAATCCCCTAAAGTTGTGAGAAGCCTCGGGCAACAAATATTTCCTTGTACTTCTCAACGCTCCCGTCAGTAGCTTTCTTCACTTTGTAGATCCATCTCGAACCTACCACTAATTTCCCTTCCAGCCTTGGGACAATCTCCCATGCACTGTTTCTGACAATCGAATCATACTGTTCCACCATGGCCTCTACCCATGCAAGGTCCTCCATAGCTTCCTCAAAAGAGGATGGCTCTGTCATGATACACTTTCTCATCAGAGCCATGTATCCATTATATCGATCAGGTGACTGTCTCTGTCTGTGCTGTGACATAGGTGCTCCTACATTCCTCTCTGCATCAAGATTCAGTCGCTCAACTTCTGTAGTGATCTTCCACCCTCTGATGTTTGGCGCTGCATGAGTGGTTTCTTCCACTCCATGAACCTCCTCTTGTGGATGATCCACATCCTGAGGCTCATCCTTAGGAACTAATAGCTCCTCATCTGCATGCAAGAGTGGCTCCCTCTCAAGCAAACACTTCATGGCTTTCTCCTCATGAAATTTGATATCTCGTCGCACAACAGTCTTCCGACTGTCTTGCAAATACACACGATAGTTGTGGGGTGTTTTTGTGTACCCCACAAATATCCCAACCTCTGCAGTAGGCTCCAGCTTCTTCCTAGTATCCTTCGTCACATGAATGTAAACAGGTGAGCCAAAATTCTTCAAATGAGAAATATCAGGCCTCTTACCAGAAAACGCCTCCTCGGGTGTACTCATGCCAAGTATCCTATGAGGACAACAATTTTGCACATAAACCGTAGTGTTGCATGCTTCGACCCACAAGTGTATGGGAAGGCCCTGATCATGCAACATCGCCTATGCAACACCCACAATTGTTCTGCTCTTTCCCTATGTGACCCCATTATGATGTGGGTTATGAGGTGCTATGAGCTCTCTTCGAATTCCTTCTGCACTGCAAAAGTCTTTGAATTCGCCAGAGATGAATTCACCACCATTATCACTCCTAAGAGCCTTCACCTGCTTCCCTGACTCTTTCTCAACCAATGCCTTGAACTCACAGAAATTTGAGAATGTCTCACTCTTCTTCTGCATGAATAAGATCTAGCACTTACGAGAAAAGTCGTCAACAAATATCACATAATACCTCTGCTTTGCTATCGAAGCTACTGAGAAAGGTCCACACACGTCTGTGTGAATTATCTGAAGGAAAGATGTGGCACGACTATCCTTCTCATGAAAGGTGGCTTTCAAAAATTTTCCCAAAGTACATCCCCTGCACTGATCTAACTGAGCAAGTGTACCCTTGGGAAGCCCGGTATAAATCTGCTGCAAAATTTTCAAAGCGCCATGGTGAAGATCGCCCAATCTCTTGTGCCACAATTCACCCTCATCCCAGCTCACCACTCCTTCTGCTTTGCCTGCCATTGTTGCACAGCCATTTACCTACAATTGATAAAGGTTCTTAACTCAAACCCCTATCCTCCAGGTTTCGACAATTGCCTTACTACGCAGGAAAGCCTTTCCCTCACTAAATACAACATCATATCCCTTATCTTCCAACATCGCCACATAGATCAGATTCTTCTTCAATCCTGGAACATGCATGACATCCTTCAATATGAAAGGTTTACTAGACTCCCTCTTAAAGGAAATGGTCCCGATACCAGTCACACTGTATCTACCATCATCGCCCATCTCGATGTGCACTCCAAGATCCTTCTCATCCAGATCAGTAAACAAATATTTGTCTTCGGTCATATGGAAAGACGCACCATTGTCAAGAAACCACACTTAACCCATCACACTTGAGACCAAGCATGCGATCAGCAAAAAATCTAGCTCAAACTACGAGGCTAAGGCCTCTCCAGCTTCAGATCCAATAGCCTACTTATTTTTCTTCTTCTGTGAACAATTAGTGGCGTAATGTCCGTGTTGGTGACAATGAAAGCACTTCACCTTGGACATGTCCTGCTTCTTGCCTTTTGCACCGGATTGAGAAGGATTTTTCTTTACCTTCCATTTCCTTGCTTTGGCAGCCAAAGCACAATTTTATTCATCTTCATTCTTCGATGAAGATCCATCCCTGGTACTCCGCCTTATCTCCTCCTGCACAAGATCCGACCAAAGTCGCTGCCATCCTGGAAGTTTCTCCCGACCATTGACAGAGTCCTCATAGGAATGCCAACTCTTCAAAAGCACAAGGAGAGCCAAGCTCACAAAGTCCTCTTCATATATAGTAACCCCCACACTTCCCATCTCATCCCTACACTGGAAAAACTTCGTGAGGTACTTGGGTATACTTTCGCCCTTCTCAATTTTTATTTTCCTGAGCTTGTCTTTAAGCACAAACTTCCTCTGGTTGTTTTTGCTTTGGAAACAGTCTGTCAAAGCTTTCTACATCAAGAGTGGAGAAGCTTTACCATGAAGGCTAGACACTATGTGATCCTTCACACCTTCCAACAGAATCCTTTGAAATTTTTTTGTCTTATTTTGCCATGCGTCAAGTGCGGCAGCATCACTAGAAGCAGGTTTTGGAATTTCTGCATCTATGAACTCCTTCAACCCATTATCCTCCAACACTGCCTCCATCCTGCCCTTACATGAAATATAATTCAAGCTACCCTCAAGGGCATACTCCAATCGCAATTCATTGAAAGACATCTCAACTTCAACACCAAGAAAACACTGTAGCAAATTCGAATTCCACTAGCACAAAACTCAACTGCTTCAATAATTGTAATTGCTCCAATTATCAACACTTTGATACCATGTAGAAATTATATAAATATTGCGTTATATATCCAAGATTCTCCTAATCACACACCATTTTAACTTCATGCACAATACAAAATCTATTCCACCATTGATCATCACATGCGGAAATAAACTCAATTGCAATGCACACATGAAACCATAAAAATTCACACACATTAACACAGTGATTTAGCGGGAAAGCCTGAAGCTAAAAACCCCAAATATATGTATTTAATATATTTCATAGAGATCATGTAAAAATCATCATACAAAGCTTATCACAAGCTCTTAGTACAATCCAATCGCTACACACTATTCAGGTCCGATCTAGCAAATCCATGCATCGCTCTCTGCCACCTGCTAGCCTGCCTCTACTGTGCTATCCCTACTGAAGAATGGCTTTGAATGAAATCAAATTTCCCCAGTCTTTCTCACACAATCCTCATTGGCATCTCCACTGAGTTTTGGATGCAATCAATGCATCACTATAGTCACAACTGATAGTAACACTTTCTCTTTCACCTACCTCTCCACTGGTCTCCACTAAAACCGTCCATGCACTGTAGTTAACTGATGTATATTCAGTTGATTAATGAGTTATTAATTAGTGAATTAATTATTAGTTAATTCACACCACTCTCACTAGTGTATCAATCAGTTAGACTAGATACAAATAGCTCAACTATATCTAACTGAGTTAAACTGAACACAACTCCACCAACTACTTCTATAACTCCACCAAACTCTGTCACATGAGTTCTAACTAAAGTCTCTATGCAATAGCTCCACTTAACCCTTAGGAATAGCGTAATTCCTTCTATCAGCTGCTATGCCACATCTATGCACTTAACTGAAGTGCTCCAAGAGAATAAGATAATGTTTATAGTCCAAATATTATTAAGAGCTAATAATATTCAACATATCTATTTTTAGACTGGTAATCTAAAAATAGATTCCGCCCAATATGTCTAAAAATAGAAGTCTAACTATTTTTCCAACTTGAAGCAACTCATAGAATATGACCGACATGTCTAAAAATAGACTTGCGCCAAAAATAGCCTGCGGGCCCACTTAGTGAAGGTGACTCTTTTCACTAAGCTCATCATCTTGTTGCAATCTCAACATCTACAAAATGTATGACGAACAATCCAAATTATAAGGCTGCCCAGAACTACTCTGTTGTAGAAGATCTGGTGCAGAGTCCTTGTGCTATGTCTGCTCTTGAGGTGCTCCAGTCTTGTCCAGCTCAGCAAAGTGCTCTTCTCACTGCTATTGGGGTTGTTGATCCGAAAAAATCTCTTATGATTACATTTGATACGACTAATTTTAAAAAGAGACTCCCACATCATATGGTTTTCCATATTAGATCATCATTTTGAAGATTCACTATATTTCGAACGGTCGTTGATGAGGGTACTTCCACATGTGTGATGTCTCTCGCATGCTGGAAAGGAATCAGATCTTCTGTAGCTGTTCCATCAGCCACTCTTCTGATTGCGTTTGATGTTCATTCTCAAAGGCCGCATGGTATTGTCCCGGCTTTGCCCATCTACGTTGGGGAAAAAACTGTAAATATAGAGGTTGAGATAGTTGATGCAAGCTTGGACTGCAACCTTCTGTTGGGGCGAAACTGGATTTATGAGATGGATGCTATTGCGTCCTCCTTGTTTCGTATTATTTTTTTCCCTCACGAAGGGAGTATTGTCATAGTTGACCAACTCGATTATTCTCCTATAGACCATAATGCATCTGCTAACTCAATTATCCCTTTGGTGGATAATGTCAAACCACCTGTTGAGAATCTCAGGGTTGGAATGTATTCTTCTCTAATAGGTACTTTCGATATTCCACCTCGTTCCATTCATATAAATGAAATTTCATCCTCCAGGGCTCCTATTCGAAGAGAGTTCTTCAGAACTCATTATTTTTCGGATCCTTGGACCTTACCTTCCCCTACTTCCACATTAGCGAAAATTAAAGTGGGTGGAATGGCATTTCTGATGTCTGTAGCAGAGATTTCTTATAAATCCATTGTTGACTCTGCAGAATCCATTCCCGTTTCTCTTTCACCAAAGTAATTGGATGGAGATGTGGCCCCGGCTTGGACACTTAGTTCTTCTTCTGCCCAGGATTGCCTAGATACCACTCTTCCATCTGAAGAGGCTATCCTAGAAGCTATGATTGGTATAGATAGACCATGGGATGATTTGCATCATTGGTCTTACTTTCTACCAGACTTGAACGAAGTTGAGTCAAGTTTTCCAAGTCCTCAGTCTTTTGGTCCTATTCACCTAGTCCTGAACCCTTTAGCACCAGCACAGGTATTTTTTGAAGGGAACATGGCTGTGATTTCTTCCACTATCTCGGTGAACATCTCCAAGAATCCCAACATTATCGAGAATGTTTTCATCGAAGTTGAATGTTCCCCTAAAGAGAATCAAATTTACACAGATCTCTTTAAAGAGTTTAGGGATGTGTTCACTTGGTCTTATGAAGAAATGCCTGGTATCGATCCATCTATTGTCGAACATGAGATCAAGAGTTACGAAAATGATAAGCCTGTGAGGCAAAAGCTTCATCTTGTCAACCCTAGGAAAGCTGGAGCTATCAAAGCTGAGGTAGAGAAGCTGCTCAAGGCAGGATTTATTTTCCCTGTTTCTTTAACTGAATGGGTTTCTAATCCAGTTCTAGTGGATAAGAAACAAGAGACAATACACGTTTTCATTGATTCAGAGATCTTAATAAAGCATGTCTGAAAGATAATTACCCCCCACCATTTATAGATCAGGTTATTGACGAGTGTGTTGGTAATGATATTTTATCCTTCATGGACGGTTTTTCTGGATATAATCAAATTACTATCCATCCTGAAGATCAACATAAGACTGCCTTTATTTGTCCCTGGGGTACCTTTGCTTACAATAAAATTCCATTCGGCCTTAAAAATGCTGGAGCCACATTTCAGTGGGCCATGTCATATTCCTTCCACAACGTCAAACATATTATCGAGGCATACTTGGATGATCTAGCTGCTCGTTCTCGCAAGAGAATTGATCGCCCTTCTCACCTCCGTCAAGTATTTGAACGATGTCATTTTTACAAAATTAGGTTTAATCTGAACAAGTGCTTTTTCGCGGTCACATCTGATCGGTTGTTGAGGTTTATTGTGTCTACAAAAGGGATTCAGGTAGATCATGACAGTCATGTTTAGAACAACATGATAGTTGAGTTAGCTCTCGAATTGGGTTTTTGGCATGAGCATTCATCTCCTTATTATCCTCAGGCCAATGGGCAAGTGGAAGCCGTGAAAAAATCCTTGAAGACCATTCTTCAACGGACAATTGATAAAGCTAGATCTAACTAGCACATTATGTTGTATCCTGCGCTTTGGGCATACCGGATGTCAGTAAAGACTGCAACTGGTTTTACTCCGTTTCAACTAGCTTACGGGTTGGAATCAATATTTCCCATTGAGTGTGAGATTCCTTCTCTTAATATGGTTGTAGAACTTCTTCTTGACACTTCTATTCTTGAAGAATTCCTTCTTCATCTAGAACATCTTGATGAGCAACATCGAGATGCTGCCACAATGAACGAAGCGCATAAGAAACAGGTACAAGTTCAGTACGATAATGTGGTCAAACCTATGGTCTTCTCCGAAGGTGAGCTCATTTTGGTTTATGCCCAAGAAAAGGATGCCCTAGGGCCAGGTAAGTTTAAGTCTATGTCGTATGGCCCCTTCATCGTTAAAAACGTCCTTAAAAAAGGAGCTTATACCTTGGTTGATTTTGAGGGAAATGAGTTGGCGGAGCCTAGAAATGGGCTCTATCTGAAAAGGTTTTATGCCTAGGCCTTGGCCTGGAATCTTTCTTTTTGTATATATTTTTTGTTTTTGTACATGTCTGAGTTTTCAGTCTATGAGGTGATGGTGATGAATTTTGATCTGCTTTGGCAGGTTGTATTTGATATCATGAGTCATTATGTTTTCGCCGATGGTGCTAGTAGACACACTCGGAACTTAGCTTTCGTAGCTTGGATACTTTATTATCCATCTAGACAACTGTTAGTTTCAAGAGGGGTCTGCGTTAGTGCTGCTTCCAATAACGTAGCAGAATACACTGCAGTCATTTGTCTACTTTCAGAAGCAATATCTTCAGGTGTTGATTCATTGGTAGTATTCTTTGACTCCCAGTTGGTGGTGTCACAATTGAACAATATATATCAAGTCCGGAATCCTTTCTTTTTTTGATTGTTTTTGAGGGTACGTTTATTGCAAATATAATTTCAATTTATAACATTTATTCATATTCATCGAGCTAACAATCACATGGCAGATTCATTAGCTAATCAAGCAATTTACTAGCACATCATTCATTCAATACTTTAAATAAAATCATCAAAATCATCATACATTTTCACACATTTGTTTCATCGCATCATAAACCACTATATATATGTATATATCATCAGAATGTACAAAAAAATATAAAAAAATTTGGACGCATATGTCCTACAAAATTACGGCTTATGCCTGATGATGTTCAGTCTCAAAAATATAATACAGTCATCCAATAAAGTCTATGGTCCCTGTCCAAAATTTGTGTTCCTATAGAACACGATCGCAGTAGCCACATGGCAGAATAACCGCACCCATTCTTGCGGTACCTCGACTACCCATCTCTGGATAGCCTTTGGTAAGTCTTCTACAGCAGACATAGGCACTTGGGGAGTTAAACTCTCCAACTTTCTCTGAACGACATGTAGTGTCCTACCAGGGTCTTCAGCATCTGCTTCGCCTCTGCGACATTTGTGCCATGGGTATCGTTCAAGACGAACTGCTCCCATATATGTGTCATGGTCATATAATTTTGTAAGTCATTTGAAATCCAATCAAATTTTTTTTTGTTTTTTATTTTATTTTTTCATATATATTAAAAAAATGAAATAAAATCAATAAAATATTGCAGTCTTACCAATAACACCCCATGATGGACCGGGTGGAAGGACTAAGTCTGGATCACCAAAAAAATCCATCCTAGCATAGGGATAGTCATCCATTGCAATAATCTTTTCTTCCCACCATTGGAAGAACTCATCATCCCATGTCGTTTGGGGAACTTCAATTCCCCCCAGTCCCTTCATCAAATCAACCCATTGGGCTATTCTTGGGTCTCTAGGGCTGCTGATGGATGAGATCACTTTGGGTCGAAGCCCAAGAATCTTCTCAAAGAAGAATGTCATCAAGATGGTTCCATACCTAAAATGATTTTTTTTTAACTTTCCGAATGGAGGTCAGTTGTTTTTTCATGTTGGTCAAAAGAGTTGTACACCAATCAAAGAGATGCACTAAACATTCAATAGCTATACTCATCTTTGTTCTCGATGCCTGTTGCAAGGAAGTAGATCTTGCCACCTTGCCAATGGTAAAGAGGAGAATTTTCATATGCATCTTTGGTAAATCTTTGATTGCAATTTGAGTCCCTACTTTTTGAGACCCCTCTACACAATAAACGTGGACATAATCCTCAATTGTAAGCCCTCCCAAAGGCTTTCCATGTAAATCTACCAGGTTTCCTCTTTGGGAGAGTCTAGTAATAAAGTAAATGTATTCCACCTCTACGTGTATAGGTATTTGATTGATCATGAAACAATCTTCCTTCGGTTCCTAACGATTCACTAGCATTTCAAGTAACCAGATGTTATTTTTCATATTTGAAATTTTGAAGAATTTGAGTAAACCACAATTTCAGAGGATATTGAGCGAATTTTTGTCCCCCATGACCTCTTGGTCAATGGCACTGTGCTCACGTTCTCTCCAAGAGATATTCATCCTACAAGAAATCATTAATTTTGTCATTAGGTTCATTTTTTGCAATCACGGTCTGCGCATACGTGACTTACCTTTTGGACAGTCGCGTATCATACGCGGGTTCGTCCACATGAACCCACATATGCGTAGAATGATAAATCAAAACAAATCATTTCAATAGTGAAAAATCAAAATTTTTAATCTATTAATGGATGAAATTAATCACAAAGATGAATTTAAGGCTCACCTGACTAATTCGACGAAGTTCGACGGCTGTTTGCTCCTGATTTGAGGAAAGAGGTTTTTTCTCCAGAGCTCTTTTCTCCAATTCAACAAAGTAACAATGAAGCAAATATGAGGTAAAATGTGTATTTATGCCCAGAAACTGAAATTTTTTTGAAAATTTTCATTATGCTTAGTTTTCACATTTGTATTAAGCTGCATAACCCAGTTTCTTGGAAGTGTTGGGATGGGTATATTTTCAGGTACATTTTGTTGACTTTGAGATTTTTTCAGTTTTCAAATCCATGACTGCTGACCTGTCATGGTAGGTATATGATCTTAACTAGCATATAGGTTAGGGAATCCACTTTCCATTGTATTTTGCATTCTAACCTCCATTCTGATCACTTGCCATAGGTTCGATCCCATCATGTCATGAGTACTTAAACCATTTTCACTCACCGATTATTTGATCACGACTTGGTGGTAGAGCCTTCCTTTACATGGGCTTCCTAGTTAGTTCCTCGCTAGATTTTTTTGCCCATGCTGCACTTTATGTAGGCTCAGGAGTCCTCTTTAGACCTACCATGACCTATATGTTGAAGCTTCATTCGTCTTCTTCTTCATTATCATTTTTCTGGCTATTACCCTAGAGGCTCCCTGGTGTTCTTCAGTTGCATTACTGCATTCCATATTGACTACTTGTTTATCTTGGCCTTTAGCCAGCTTCAATTGGACTTGATGTTTAAGCCATATTTTGAACTTGACTCTTTGTACAAAGTCAACCATTGCAAAGCACTTTAGCTATCACAAATTGACACCCTTGTTACCCATGGATGGAACACTCCTTTGAGTATCACTTATGAGATTCTGCCACCTTGCATTCAACATAGGATTGTTCCTATCCTAGGAACTAGTGCATCTTTTTCCTGATATTCATTCTATCCATTGTACCATAGCATTATTTTATTCTTTTTCAGGCTTACTATATGAAAAAGACAAAAAAATCAAATATGTTAAAAAAAAGAGCAGGAACGGGATGTTACTTCATATTGTGATGGCAATTACAGTATCAATTTGTCACCCTTGAACAAAGCACATAACACTATGTCTTTTCCTCATTTGGGATGGTTTTAGTTGGCCTAGGCAATGCCATAACCTTGTTTCATGAGTCAGTTCTCCCTGGTTGGTTATCTCTTCCAATCATATGGAGAGTTTGTTTTTGCCTCCCGCATAACAGACTTATACAGTGTCATTATTTACTGCCATGGTCATCATGAGTCGTGCTTTTGTCCAAGGGAAGTTAACCCTGAGTCGGCCATTCTGCAGTGTCCCTTGACTTATTATTCAGGCCTTCCCAGTTTTGTCAGTATCTTGTACTATCACATCAGATGTTTGGTCTTCTGCTCATGCTGGTTTGAGAAGGTCTCCGTTGATTTCTTGTCAGTGGGTTTGTCTCTTATCGACTACAACATCTTGCTCTGAGAGTAAACCTAAAGCTGCACCTTGGCCCTACGTACATCATTGATAAGTGACCTTGTGCTCAACATTTGATCATCATTATGGGTCTTTGACTGAGTGGTTTTCCTTGTGTTCGATGTCAGCATACATTATCACACTTGGGATTCATGCAGTACCTTGATTTCCATTTTACCCTATTGGTGGATATCTCGCCTCTTTGTCAGCTTTCATTATTGGTTGGTTGAGATGGTTTCTTCCATGTGCTAACTTCATCTTGTGCATGTCAGAAACGTACTTCAGGTTGGTTCCTTCACTCTACTTCGTCTGATTCCTTCCAAATCTTGGCCTGCGGGTTACACTCGCACTAGAATGATGTGGGATACCTCAATGCCTTCCTTCCAACAGATCTTTTCCCATCAAATTTGACTCATTGCTCTCAGAATAGGGTCTAGAGTATTTTTGTCAGTACCTTAGGGTTTGCAGTCATTAGTGGCAGACTCTTCACTGTCGACAGTGAGGATTCGTTATTGCCTGCTGATTGATAGATTCTTACAATTGTTCGACTTAAAATCATTTATTCACACTTTTTAGATTGTACTGGGGCACCTTGACACCCATTATCATTATTGGTGGGTTGTCTCGTGTTTGTTAATGGTTTACATTATTGACCGGTAACCAAACGATTTCTTACATGGTCGACTTCAGCTCATTCATTCCCATTGTGTAGAATTGTGCCATAGTGATCGGCGACTTCAAACCTCGAGTTTGCATCAGCATGCTTAGGTTCACTTTTGATAGTTCATTCAGTTTCTGCCAGTGACATTGTCCTCCATTATATGTTGCAGTTTCAGTGTAGCAGCATCTTATATGTTGGCTCCCAAGTTGCGTTAATGTACCATGTATTCCACCTCTTATGATTTGGTACCTGGAGATTTAGTTACTTGTGTGACCAGATATCTACTACAACATCATTGACCAGTATTCCATATCTGATACTTGCACTTGATTTTCGACTTCTACTTCCGGGCAGTTCTCAGTTGATTCACTATGTACTTTCCAGTTCAGTTATACTTGTATACATTTTGGATCTATAGACATGCTTTTCTTTCACTGAGCCTACGGATGCCCGCCTCAGACATGAGTTGAATCTCTAAATTCTTTCATTGGTTTTTTGATAGGCTGAAATCTGGTGACATCCTCTCTTGTCTTTGCAAGGTTCTTTCTATGCACATAATATATTTTGGCCATCATGTACCCCTTCTAACCTCATATATTAGGGGGCATATTTTATAGCATCATTTTTCACCCTCATGTGAGTAATGATTGTCTCTTTGGCCCTAGGCATCCTTTCCCTCCAGACTTGAACAAATTCATAAAAAAAGTGTTAAAAATCCCATACGCGGTTATGCCTAGATTTTTCCGCGTATATACGTGATTCTGTTCATAATTTTCCGCGTATGCCATTTAAATCATTAAAAATATATATAAATTCCTTATTTTCGTGATAGGGTGATGGCTATTCCCGTAATTCAACCACCCCAGCCCGTGGCCCTACTGTTTCCAACTGTTGAAACTACTTTGAAGGAGTATAAAATCCCCTCATGTGTATGGCCTAAGGGAGAGAGAAATTTATAGACATTATACTCTGTTGGATCCCTA
Source organism: Pinus albicaulis (assembly GCA_034641835.2). Classification (NCBI taxonomy): domain Eukaryota; kingdom Viridiplantae; phylum Streptophyta; class Pinopsida; order Pinales; family Pinaceae; genus Pinus; species Pinus albicaulis. Next base: position 615,687,941 of record CM076581.1, read on the forward strand.
TTTCAAGTCTGATGTTCCCGTGCCTCCTGCACTTCCCAAGTATATTCAGGAAACCCTTGTTTCCTTGAAGATGATCATCATCCTATATGAAATATCGTGTGCACACATCTTGGAAGAATCCTAGTGAGGTGAGGGATGGACGGATCTAGAGGACAGTCTATTCGAAGGCCGTGGAAGGATTCAGGTGATCTCTCCACTTTCTATTCTTGTACATGCCATTTATAATAAGAAGTACCATCTTGTTCCCGAATATTCACATGTCTATATATGTGTGAATATTGTTAGTTAAACATTCATTATTGCTTATATGATATAATACATGAATTATATTGACATCTAGGAACAATATATGCTATAGAACTAGTGTTTCGTGTTCGTTCTTTCTTGATTTCTAGGTTACGAAGCATGAGGAGTTGTTGGGGGTTTGAAACCTGTAGGATCCACATCAAACGTAGGACTTTAAGGTAAGTTCCAAAATTGATTAAATCTAGTTTTCAGCATAAAATATAGGTTAAGTGAGTCCTTCTTGAATGCTATGCCCTTGATCTGTGAAGGTTGCCGACCCAAAAAACTTTAGGGAGTTATTTCCCAAAACATAATTGGCAACTCCACTGGGGATCACACTTTTGTGATTTCCCTTTGGGTTTTTTCATCTGTCTTGAAGGTTTCCAACAGTTTTAATCATTTTTCCAGTTCAGTAAATCTTTTTCTAGTCAGACTGAAGACCTGGTCTCTTGATTAGGCTTGAACTTTTCTATTTTTCCTTATTTACTTTTCCATACGCAGTTTTTCTTTTGCACAGTCGCATACATACGCTAGTTTGTGTAAAGGAACCCACGTATACGTGAGTTTCCTTTACAATAGTTGCGTATACACGCTTTTTGAAAAGCTATGAAAGCGCATATGTTTGAGTAAATTTTGAAATTTTTGGTTTAAGAGCTTTTTTGGTCTTGTCTGCTTGTGGAGGTTTTTTCCTGTGATATCTTTGAAGTCTCTGGACTGTGTTTAAAGTGGTTTTATTCTTGTTTCTCTCTTGGTTATTTGAAAACTAGCTCATTTGGTGAAGTCTTTGTTTGTTGTGCTTGCACTTTTGGCTTGAGCAACAAGATCTTCACAAAAGAGGCCATCACTTTGACAAAATAATAGAAATTACGTCTATTATAGGCCTTTGAGAGATCTAATTTTATCATCATGTTTGAGTTTCTAGCCCACTTGAGTTATTTCACAACTTCATGCGTCATAATGACATGATCTGTGATTTTTCAACCCTCTACAAATCGTGTCCATTTTAAGTCTATATGGTTTTTTTGGAGAATTTTTGTCCTTCAGAATATAACATAGGATATAATATTGTAGATCACATTTTAGAGAGCTATGGGATTTAAGCCCGTAATGTCCTCGGCCTAATTGGCTTCAGGGATTTGGATCAAGAACATAGCCTTAACCCCTGTCTAAACTTGTTTCGAACAATATTATTCCTGCATAGCCTCATGTACCTCATTCCCAACGAAGGGCCAAGAAGCCTCAAATAAGTTAGTGGTAAATCCATTTGGGCATGTGGATTTGTTGTTAGGCATTTCCATAACTATTTCATTAACTTCTTGAAAATATATTTCGTTAATGAGAACATCATTTGTATCTTAGGAGAATAGCTTAGGATGTGATAGATGATATTTTATATTTCTTCCAAAAATTTTGATTCATACTTAGTAATATCTAATTATGATAAGTGACCTACTCTTGTTCAATCTATCCATGCTCTATCAAGTGAGAGCCCTGTTGCGAGGTTAACGATAAAATGTGGTTATGTTGCTAATGCTTGACTAAGGGATTATGAAAAAAGTTGGTATTCATTTCTCCCTTGAAAAACACTAGACTATATATTTTTTTCCCCAGTGTGTCTCTTCCTGCTTCCACTAGGCTTCAATATATATTAGTAACAAGTTTCCTCCTCTGCCAAAGCTTCTAACCTCCCATATTTTATTTTATAATCTTGTATATCCTCCATTCTTCACTCTAGTAATTCTATATCTTGAAAAATGTCCCCAAAGTCCTCTGGGTTCTATTTTTTGATGTGAATCCTCAATTATTTTAGCTTAAGCTACAATGTGTGCATCTGGTTCCGCCCCTAGACCTAGATTCAGTCCACCATTTGTCAACTTTGGGAACAAAATCTTGGCATTACGGATTGAAGCTTTTGAACCTAAAATGTTGGTTCTTAGAAGATTATTTGAGGTTAGTTTCAAGACTAATTGGACAATGGTCCAACCCTAGGCCTAGTAGGATTTCTACGACCATGTAGGAATCCCGACTCACTATATCTTCAATCACCAGGAATAGATCCAACCTAGTTGAAATATGATGGGTACCTCCTCCCTTGATGTTCTAGGTGAAGACTCAATTTATTATATCAATGTCTACCAGGTGAAGATATTGTATCAAGTATTGAAATTTGGTTTATGCTCCACCTGACCATTATATCTAACCTTTCTTTTCATCCATGTTTTTGATCAAATTAAAGTCTCTCCTAATAATCCACCATTCTCCTTGAAATTTTTTTTGGATGGATCATTGTTCCTCAAGGAATCCCTCCTTTCTTCCTAGTATTATGGGTCCATATTCTTCCAAAACACAAAAATTTTCCCCTGATCGTAGATAGCAAAAAAAATCATCAGAACGCTTCGGGTGGCTATCTAGTCATCAAAGAGTAACCCCGGGGGTCCTATACCACTACTAACACTCATGTCGAACCTTTTAAATCTATGGCCATCACTTCATATCTTTTCTAACATCAAGCCAAAATAGCTATGAGTGTCGAGCTCTTAACCTTAGTTTCATGTAGTAGGACTATATCTAGGTTCTCCTTCTTTATCTTCTAATTTTAATAACGTTTTTTACCTAAAATATTCACACAAAAAATGTTCCATGAAACTATATGAAAAACCATCCTCCCACATCTACCCAAGCAACCATCCGACCTAGGTAAACATGTGACAATGAGTTACTATGATATGGTTCAACCCCGTATATATCAGTTGAGGAAGTGGAACCAATGGAAAATAGATAACCTAACCTTCTACAACTATAAAAAAACCCCCAGGAGCCACCCAACCCATCCAAGTGACCAATCCCTGAGGAAAAATGACAGTTTTATGCATTAAAGCCTTATTCGCTCCCTCCACATGGGCATGCATGTGACTGGGACCTTCTAGTCACTCCCACAGAAAGTCATGCATTCAAATAGGGATTGTTCTGGGTAGTTTTGTGCCAGTGACTCTGGATTTTTTGCCATGTTTTTAGGGTGAGGACTTAGGGCACTGCCCAAAACTCCGTGGGACTTTCAGAAATGAAAAATAACATCAGAACAATGATACACATTTAAATACTTGAACAACAACTTGACTAGAGTCCAACTAGACATGACAAACATTGCGTCAAACATCTCACAAATTTTCATTCTACAGGTTTAAACAACATATCTAAGAATATGGGTCTCAAAATTATTTGAGAATCACTAATAAGCATGACACCTCATCACAATAATTTCATTACTATCTATTCATCCATACATTCATTGTACATTCAATGTTTAACCAAAACCATTATGAGAGCCATACATTATCATTGTCATAATACTCAGTCATAACCAACATATAACCAAGGTAAATATCAAGGATATAACAACCATATAAACAAAACATAAACAGGTATATTTAACGATAAAATTCCAAGGAGAAAGAGCTATTATTGATTATTGAATAGGTTGAACAGGTATGGTACTTCCATGAACCACCCTACCATAATATGTTGAACCAAATATTTCTTTCAGCCAGTCACCCTCATGTGATATTCCAAGCATGAATGTGGGATCTCATAAAACACACCAATCAAAAGCAAAGCAGGGCTTCCAGAGGCCAACAACCTTGACCTTCAACTAGTGATTCCAACTCATGGTGAGACATTACTAACCATCAACAAATTTGTCTCTACCAAAATTTTTTAGGGCTCTAGAGAATTTATTCCAACTAGGGCTTCTAAGACTAGTAACTCAACCCATAACTGTTGTCGGGCTACTAGAGTGTTTGTCCAGCCAGGGATTCTAGGACTAGTAACTCAACCAACAACCAAAGGCACATGAACAAAAACCAGAAATCAAAATTAAAACCCACAACGCCATGGCTATCCAGGAAATGGAAAGGCTAGTAAAAAAAATTGGCAATCGAGGAAGTCCTCCATGCCAATGATAGATCATAGCCACATAACTACATGCATATCCCATGCATGCCAAAAATAGTGAGGAAATAATACATGCAACTTAGTATCTTCAATAAAACACCATTATGGATGCTAATATCATCATCCTCTTGCGCTTTTGTTCTCTACCTTTTCCTTCTTGATCCAAATCCCAAGTGCACCACACTCCAACAGTTCTCCAGGAAAACTCTAAGTGTACAAGAGTATGAGAGAGAGAGAGAGAATAGAATGAGAGCTCCAAAACTAAACTGAAAAAAGTCTCTAAACTCATCCTTGGAAGCATTTTTATCAATGAGGCCTCTATTTTCTTAATTTTCCATTATTTTCCTTCATTTTCCTCCTCACATGCAAGATGTGACCTTTCACCTCCCTTTTCTCATAAATTCCATTATTTTCATAAATAAAATACCAATCAATTCCTCTTTCCTTTTCAAATTCATTTTCCATTTCTTTTTCCAAAAAAACTTTAGCCATAATAAACCTAAGTGACACCCACTAGGATGTCTTTCCCAACATTCATCTTCGAATGTGTGTCCCATGACCTTGGTCATATATTTTTTACATGAATTTTTTACTAGGGTTGTTACAGAACCCTCCCCCTTGGGGAACACCATCATTGGTGTTAAATGACACCTATAACAAAAAAAACCACAGGAAAACCAAAACATATTGCTTATGGAGCTTTATAACATATATTTTTGTAGTATTTACAATGATCAAAGTCGAAACATCACAAACATACCATTTACTAGAGCTTTTTTACATGAATTTTTTACTAGGGTTGTTACAGAACCCTCCCCCTTGGGGAACATCGTCATTGGTGTTAAATGACACCTATAACAAAAAAAACCACAGGAAAACCAAAACATATTGCTTATGGAGCTTTATAACATATATTTTTGTAGTATTTACAATGATCAAAGTCGAAACATCACAAACATACCATTTACTAGAGCTTGATAATAAAACTGGTTAAGATATTTACAATAATGACCATATATACAACCATACTCTCTATGGATTTTTATAAATCCATCTCAATACAGTACTTACAATAATATACACATATGCACATTTACTAAACCAAAAAATAAAATGATACGATGCCCATATCAACATGAATAGAATCGAGAGGATTACACCTCCACTGTCAAAGTAGTACTAGGATTCAAATCTTTCCCACGAAATCTAGAATCCACTGCAAAAGTCAAACTACACATACAATTTGTAGCACTATAATTATGCGATATTGTACCCTCAATGAATAGTTACTGGCTCATTTTTCCAAGGCACACTCCTAAATTTCATCTGATTCCATATGGAAATGATAATTACGAAAATAAATCCATTCCTCAACCTTCCCTTTTCTATTATACAGTCCCTCGAGAAATTTGGTCATCCCCTTCCATAAAGTCACACACCTTCCAAGTTTCATGAGCATTCCCCTCTCTGCTACATAGTCCCTCGAGCGATTCCTCCCTTGACAAGGTTTCCTCACATCAGAAGATCCAAAATCCAAGTCATATTCATGCCTCAAAGCCATCATGTTGGTCATAGCATGCTCATGGAAATAAATGGACTTTATTTGGTACCAATGTCCCACAATGGTCCTACTCCTAAAGTAATTTACCAACATATCGCTGCTTGTTACAATTCCTTTAATTGACGTTGTGAATTCTTGCAGTTGATTTGAACCATCTTGAACCAAGCATTGCATGCTTTTCTATACCAAGAACATAATTTCCATTATATTCAAAATAAATTGAAATACCTTCAAATCATACCTCATTGGTAGATTTTCAACAAGGTACACTTGCAATCATGTTCACTTCCTATCACAACAAGTCAAACTAGTTCTTTGATCAATCATCATATATAAACGTATCACATCCGGTTAGCTCAAACCACAACCATCATAAATAAAAATCATATATTACATGTCACCATCATAAACAAGAGTCATAGATCACATGAAATCATCATGAGTCAGAATCACAAATCACATGCATAATAAAACTGAAATAAACTATTGTTGGTTTGAGGGGTCTTGACCTAGGTTCCGATTTGATTTTAACCAAAAAATCCCTATACTATTATCCTTTTTGGCAATGAACTTCGTGCACAAGTCAAGGTCTCACCCAAAGTAGCATGGGAGATTGCTGGAACCAGGTTTCTGCACCTTGAGAGAGAGGGAGATTTTAATGATGTGGGTACCTTTAAATCTAAATAGGCCTGCATTGGGGAAGCCCTAACCAAAAAACCTTAACAATATATTCAGTATAATGACTTGCGCGCAACCTGTAAATCATAATATAATCAATTAACATGATCAATATGACCAAACATCACCAGATCTATGCATTCATTATTCTTTAAAGCATTGCATCCACATGCGCAATCAATTAGCTAGAAGTATTCAACATCATAGAAATAATATAGGGAATAGCATGCATCGTAACATATCACAGAGATGATTGATATCAACAAAACGTCCTTCTATTCATTAAAAATTTAGATCCTTACAGACTCTTTCACCAGCTTGCGCACATAGCAAAAGGGATATGCACACAGAAGTACTTAGGGTCTCCGCACACATAACCAGCACGAGCCCTTACCCATAAAAATCCACAAAATATTATCACAAATCCAATTTTCTCATTCAAACTTATCCAAAACTTACTTCTAGAATAGATCTATTCATCTATTTATACTATTTTAGCCTGCACTACTCTATGCTCTGAAACTGTGGTTTGCAGCCCCTTAGTCTACCCTTTTAGCCATTACAATTCATTAGGGGATTTGACCCGCCCCAAAGCCCCTATGCTAGACTAAACTATTACAAAATATTACAAAAATATGTCCAAAATTTCATTCAGGGGAGCCCGCTCCAATAGACCCCCGACACAATCTTGTGACTCGTCCCGAGTCACAGCAGCAGTGGGGTCTTCATCTTGCTCTGGAGCTGTTCAATGGTAGTAGAAAATGGTGGTAGGATGCCTTCACTTTGCGTGGTTGCATTTTGCGTGATCTCGACCAAATTTTCTGAATTCGGCCCCTCAGTTCCTGCAATGACACTATCCAATGTCTGATTCATCTGCTTGACTACCGTGTCTAGGTCCTGTGACAGTTTTAGTGCTTCATCTTCTTAGGGATTCATATTATCGCTGAGAAATTTCTTCTTATGATGGAACACCTCAATTTTGTCCCTCAGAGAATGACTGGTTCGAAGGTGTGCTATTCACTAGGCGGCAACAAGGGTTGGCATGGTGACTTCCAACTGATCAAATTCTTGTTCTTTTTGGCACAAATCTTGAGTAAATTGCTACAAAAGGTGGTCTCGTTGGATGGTTGCCCATATCTCCATAGCGGTGTCCAAAAAATCGAAGCCCTCGTCTCACACCTCTGTAGGGGTTTGAGGCTGCAGCTTGGCCTGCAATGAAACAATTTGTTGTTTGATGTCTACTTTAGCAGTCTTCACTTCGGTCCTGGATGCCTTTAATGCAGCCAACAAGCTTTCAATTTTGGCCTAGGGCGTAGTAGAGACATGAATGACTTCAGGGAATTCTCCACATAACCGGATGATTAGGTGCTCTAGTTCAACTCGCTGTGTGACTGCCTCATGATGTACTACCTTTGCTTGGGCGGATTCGATAGCCTTGGTTCCAATTTTATGTTTTGCCTCACTCAATTGTTGTTGTGAACGTGCTTCTTTGATTTAGAGTTTAGCAGAGATGAAAAAGTGGATAGCATGTAGCTTCCCACTTGTTATCCTTGCAATTTCAAGGCCAACCTATGCACATACTCGGACTTGTGTGCACAAAGCTAGTGGCTCTACGGTCAAGGTTGTGCCCGGGAAGGGGAAAATCTTGCTTTTGGTTACTGCGATCATGGTTGTGGTTGGCAGGCTCACTTGAATCGGCCTCGCCTAGTTCAAGCTCACTTGTAGTGAATTTTGCTTTAACTACAATACTTGTAAGTTGGACTGCAAGGCTTCCACCGCGGCCTTGTGTTGATCTTCCATGGTGTTCCATCTATCTTTTGATGCAGTGGCGATTGTGTCTACAATATTCTCTATGTCCTCCTTAGTAAAGGTAACCTCTGCTTCTCTGCTAGACTTGTCACCCTTTCGTTTCTTCTGTTGAACTTTGGCAGGCTCTCCAATGTGATTTACTCCTCATGGGGGATCTTTACCCTCCCCGCCAACTCCTCTGGTCTCAATATCATGCTGCGGTTCCTCCTTCATGCCCTTGGTGGCATCTTTGGGGGTATCCTTGGTGGTTTCTTTCTCAGTTTCCTTCACTGTATTTAGCGGAATGGTATATTTTGGTGCTTCAACTTTACCAGATGTGCCTACTATGACCGAATTAGTGGATTTGAGGCATATCTTCCACGTAGGCGGCTAGGTTGCAATGACTTGGTCAAATTCCACCTCGGTGACCATTTAGGGTAGATTGTACCATGCAAGGTCCTTGCATGCCCAGATTTTCACATTGCGCATGGTAACATGGAAGTTGTCAAGGCGCTTATATTTGACATATATATTAGGTGATATTCATGGCTTGGAGTGTATCGCTGCTACCAACGCACCTTCAAATAATACCCAGAATAATTTGTTTTCTTTGATGCGCTGGGGGTCGATGGAGTCCCACAAATTCGCGTAGCGCGCTCCTTCGCATACGCCGAGCTCTAGCTTAAGGAGCAATGAATCCTCAAGCGTCTCACACACGAATAGTGCAATTAATAGTAACAACCAAGAGTAATAGAAAGGTTTACCCTAGTCCTGCACCACGCACATGTTATCTAAGAATTCTTCACACAGGTGCTGAGACCAATTGTAGCAGACTCCCTTGTCACATCGCCCTGCCAGCTGGATAATGTACACAGGGAGATTTTATGGCCTATACTTGCGCATCAGCTTACATCCAAGAAAATGAGTGCCCATATGCACCCCAGGGACAATGATGCTCTCAAACAAGAATACTTGTTTGTCACGGTCCACCTTGTATTTCTCTCTAACATCCTCAACCACCTTTTTCTCGTTCTTCTTCCCAAACCCCTTAATAGGATGGGGCCCCTTCATGGGCAAGCCGATGATCCAATGAATGAGCTCAGTGTCAAGAGGGATGTAGCCTTGAATCCATAAGCAGCCATCATGGATTAAGGTGAGCAGTTGTCGCACTACCAGGCTAGTGATGAAATATATCCCAAAGTAGGGGATGCAGAGAAGATTCAAGATCCTTGAGGCCTACAACCCACGTGCCCATGGAATTGGCTCCAAATTTGGTATGTCATCATATAAAAATCGCTCTAAATGGAGCTCTCGGGCCTGCATTCTTCATTAGCCAGATCGTTATCATTAAATATAATGGCCAGAATGCTGCCAAACATTTCTTCAATCAGTGAAACCTCTTCCGGGACTAAAGGGATCTGGAGATGCTCATGGATTAAATCTACATTTTTAGGCATGCGCACCATCAACTTGCATGGCCTAACATAAGTTGGTATCCATGAGAGTAGGGCTACCAGCAAGGCCTCCTCTTGAGCCGTCATGGGGTGCTTTGAGGGGTTGGGCGAGCGCACCTGAGGTACTTTCCAGGGAGAGTGCACAATCTTGGGGGAGGTGTGTAGCTTCGCTGAAACCCACTTCATGGCTTTTCCCTTTTCCTTTTCCTTGCCTTCAACTTTTCCTTTGTCCTTCCCCTTTGCTTTTGCTTTGTCTGGCATGGACACGACCTCTTCAACTTCAGGGGTTACTTGAAAAACATCTTCATACCCCTACTCAGTGGAGGTTGTAATGGGCAGTGACTCTGTGGGGTTAGTGGCAATAATCCTTTCCCGAAATAAAAAATCAGGATTACTACTATCGGAAGGGGTACCTCGCCCAAATATACAGATTGTGGGGTCACAAGAAAAACAAAAATCGCAATAAGGCATAGAGCATAAGATTTTCAAAGAGAAAAGGAACTGATTACGACCTGCACCACCCCTTTTATAGGCCACCATGGGTAAAGGCAATTGGATTATCATTAAATGCAACTTACCATTGAGGAAATGGTAGAACATCCTCTAAGATTTCTACGTTAAATGCTAAATACCTGCTCCATCCAATGGTAAAATCTCTTTTTCACCCAGTTTTACTGTTCCAACAGCTAGTTTTTCTAGCTATGCACTACCCCTGCACCTTAGAAGCACCTTCCCTCACCTCCTTAACTACATTCTACCATTGTGATTTTTCCGCACCTGTCTGCGCCTTCTCCTCATAGCATACGCAGATCCTCCAATTCTGATGCTCCGGCCATATAGTCATTTGGTAGGCACCAGATTGTCCTTGTAGGGTTTTAGATGACTTCCATTAACATACCCAGGAAGGTAGTGTCCGCACAGTGTGGCCAAGTGCACCACACCGCCATCAGTGATTTCTTTGAGTATATACTGTCCCAATCGATGCTTATAGAACTTCCTTGGGTGGCGCACAAATTGACTATCATAGGGAAAAACTAACTCTTCTTCCTTAAACACATTCTGCCGGATGTGTCGATCATGTGAAGATTTTTCATGTGCCTTCTTTACTTGCTGATGAAAGTTAGCAATAAAATTATCTTCTTCCAAGGAAACCAATTATGCCAAGTGTTCCTCAATGATATCAGGTTTCTCCATATTTGTAAAGGCCACAATGCGCAGGCTGGGGACAATGTATTCCATGGGCATGATGGCCTCTTGTACATAGACCATCCTGAAAGGAGTCTTCCCTATCAACTTCTTACATGTAGTCCTATAGGCCCATAACACCGAAGGGATGCACATGTACTAGTCATTCTGATTAGCATTACAGATCTTGGTAAGTGCGTTTTCCAAAATTTTATTGAAAGCCTCTATTGCATCATTAGCTTGTGGGTGATATGGGGTACTTTTCATATCATGGATCTGAAATTATTCTATCAAACATCCAATAGTTTCATTAACAAAATGTGTACCTCTATCGTTCATCAAGATCTTCTGGTAGTCGAACCTGGTCAGAATATGCTCGAGGATAAAGTGCGTAGCAGTATCTACAGTACAATCCTTAATATCCTTGGCCTTCACCCATCTAGTTACATAATCAGTGTAAGTAATGATAAAACGTGCACCAGTCTTGTTTCTCGAGGGATTGATTGGTCCTACAAAGTCTATAGAAAGGGAATTTCAATTTTGCACGAAGGCTTCGCGGTTCGTTGACATGCATCACAGGCTCGGAAGTATGCATGTGCATTTCTACGCAATGTGGGCCACCACAACCGAGCCTGCAATGCCTTCTACGTAGTGGATTTCCCTACATAGTGGCCTCCTACTTGTTATCACTCTATAATTCTGAAGGCTGAAGATAGAACTACAAGGGAAATATCAAACCGCTTTGGAATCTAGGACCTAGCCTTCCTAGATTTAGAGACGGATCTCTATGTCATATATATAGTTGTTTATAGGAGAATTTTAGGCTAGTTGTTAGTGCATATGGGTTTGTTTGAGTATCTATGGTTGAGGCAGTAGAAGGGGGTCATTAGGCTATGGAGTCAAATAGGTGTAAACAGATTCAAATGGATGAATAAATGAGGTCAGGTGAAACTATGCAAGCTAGCCATCTCAATGGATCTTAACATCTTATGAAATGGAAAAGAGGAGGAGCTTAAGGTTCAACGAGAATGTAGAAAATACCATCTCTGAATTCTACATTCCATTCAGAGGAAAACATAATGTACTATTTCAAGACTGAGTAGGGTACCCCATGGTAAATCCTACACAAAAATTTCTATATGCAGTAAAGAAAAGAAAATGGTTTGTAAAACAAAAGAATCACAAATTACATGGGAGAAGCACCTCACCACAGATCATAACACAAGAATATGGAAAAAAACATAATCCTTCATTCATCCAAAAGAGAGTTCTTACAACTGAATGAGTTTATTATAATGGTTTTTCCCTTCTATGCCCCTTTTCTTACTGCTAATGTATGTAGTATTTCTATAAAAACTTAAGTCAGTTCCTTTATTTGTTACAATGATAGTTCTTAATTAAAATCAAACTAAACCTTTGCCAAGTGGAACCATGCAGGTGGTGATAAGACAAGTTTGGCCATAATAGTGTCTTTAGTAATCTGTTATTGATTTTAGAGTGTGGAAGAAATTTCCTTTGAGGATCCCAAGGAGATTACGATGGAGTACCACTTTGACATGTGGAACCTTGCAGACAGTGATAAGATACTTCTGACCAAGAAGGTGGAGGCAGCAATCCATTATGATCAGAATCCGGCTTTGTTTGATGCTAAAGAGGCAAGGAAGGCTCTGACACCTTGGATCTTCATCTTCAGAAAATAGTTGTTGGGTTATTCAATCGATGAGGGGCTTGGATCAATAGCTGTGCTGATGTGTTCGCTGCCCCTTCGATTTCTGCTGTTACATCACAAAACGTTTGACTCAACCTTTTCTGTCTATTTCCTTGTAACGTTAAGCCTCGTTCTTCCTTTTTGTCATTGTCGGGTCTTATTCTACCACAAGTCCTTCTACCATGTTTTTCCAATTTATTCATAAAATGGCGCACAAACCTCATACTCCCGGACTTGAAATTATTTATATTTCATCTTGGAATCACATCGCATCCGCGCCGACATCGCACTTCGCATTTCGTTGTTTTTCAACCTTTCCTTTAACACTTATCTTCTAAGACTTGTGATTTGCGATTTGCGATCGGGTCCCACCATCATCGCATATCATACTTCGGCGATCATAACTCAAACCCTTTGCACTTAAATTTTAAACCTTGCGATGTGCGGTATGCGGGCTAGGGCCATGTCATCTCCACATCATTGTGCCACGTCACCTTGCCACGTCACTTCCACGTCACTGCTATGTCACTACCACATCATTGCCACATCATCATAAATCAACTGCGATCTATGGGTTTAGGGCCACATCATTTGCCACGTGAGCTCATATCTCACTTTGACGAATTTAAAACTTACCTCTGCACTTATTCTTTAAAACTTGTGATTTTTGATTGGGTCCCACAGTCATCACATATCACACTTTGGCGAATTTAACACTTACCTCGGCACTTATTCTTTAAACTCTGTGATTTGCGATTGAGATCAGGTCCCACCGTTATCGTATATCACACTTCAGAAAATTTAATTCTTACCTCCGCACTTATTCTTTAAACTTTTTGATTTGCGATTGCGATTGGGTCCCACTGTCATTGCATATCGCACTTCGGAGAATTTAATGCTTACCTCCGCACTTATTCTTTAAACTTTGCGATTTGTGATTGCGATCAGGTCCCACCTAACGTCACACACCACACTTCGGGGAATTTTTGGGGTTTCGACGATTATGTTAGGAGATGGATTTTGAACTGCGATAAGTGGATTGTGGAGAGAGGTAAAAGTTCAATGAGGGATATGGTTTGTTGCAAGGTAGAGTCAGACTTAGGATATAAAGTAAAGCCGAGTGTTTCTTGTGGTTTATGTAACATATGATATATATGAATGTATCAAGTGGCCTAATGTAATGTTGTTGATGTTTATCATTTTTCTGAATATATTTTCTGTTCAGACATATAACATTCTCTGGTTGTTTAGCTGAGAATAATGATGTTTAGCATTGGGTGTTCCTGAGTGGGAATCCCACTTCCTTCCTAGAGCAGCTCTTGGAGGAGCCTTTTTTGTCTTGTCCACTATCTGGAATTTGGCCAAGCTTCATCTTTAGACTCTACAGTGTTGGTCCTTTTTAGGATTGGGTTGTCCTTGTGAGCTGCTGACAAGTGGAGGATAGATCTCTTCAGATCTATGTAGCTCTAGCACCCGTTTCATTGGGAAATTCATATATCCCTTTGACAAGAGTGTTCTAGACCTTGGGAGCTTCAAATCTAGACCTTGGCATCAGGCCAAAGCATACTCAGAGTCTAAAACACAGTCCCTTTTGCAGTATTGCATTATTTTCAGTAGCAAAGTTGCAAGGAGTTTTGGCATCAACTTGGAGGAGAGATCTCTAGTGATTGGATCCTTCCTTTCACTATGGTGATCCATGGATTTGCCATCCAAATCCATGTTTGTTTCAGATCTGATTTTTTGTACATTATATGCTTCAGAATTTTCTGAATATTACTACAGATCTGTAACTTAGATCTTAGATCTACTCTTGTACTTTCATGTTTTGCTGAGATCCCCAAAGGGAATGTATAAAGGAGCCTTTCTTGTATACAGATATGAAATAGATCTATAATTTTGTATACAGATCTGGTCTAGATCTAAGTTGTAACATATTTTTTCTTCGACCAATGGAAATAACACTGTCAATCTTATTCAGCCATTTCTTGTGGTTGTAGCACCTCATTTCTGAGGGTTTCTTCTTGTAAATCCTTCTTCGTTCTATAATACCTTGTATAAGCTCTATTTTAAATATGATTTACTATTGTATCATATATATTTGAGCTTCCATATTGATCTCCTACAAATATTGGGCAAAAATGCGTTATTTTTCCAGCAGTGTTGTTTTGTATTGTTGCAGTCCCTTCTTTGGCCATTTTCTAGTTGCACTAGGTGTGGGGAGACCTGTTTAAACCACCTAGGAGGTTTTTTTTTATACCCTCTTAGATTCAGGTCTTATATTGTCATATCTAAGGGATCCAAATGTTGGTTTCCAATCTTGTAGCATACATTCCTAAAAAATGCGTTTTTCAGGCATGCCTTGCTAGCGGTTCCCATTTTGAGATATTACAGTGGTATCAGAGCATAATCTTGGCTCAGCCTGTGCATCTAATACATTATGCCATTAGGAGGAGAAGATTATCACATAGAAGATAATTTTTGCAGAAGAAACAAAAGAATTACTCCATTTTTTGGAGGAATGAAGGAAGAGAGCACCTCCCTGCTTCTTTTCCAAGCTATGAAGAATATCAAAGAAGATCTGAAGGAGATGAAAGGGGAGGAGTGTAGAAGAGTTTTTAGAGGTTTTGAAGCAAGCCCTAGCTATTCATAGGATGGGTGTGAGAATTTAGCCACACATGCAGATCCACAGTGCAGTCTATTACCCACATTTACTGCAAGAAGGATGGAGGAAGAAGATGCACCAAGGGACCAAACCTTGAGTGACTATCTTCAGGAGTATGAATCTCAATCATGGAGATTCAAGGAGCACTTGGAATTCCAAGGGTTTTTAAAACTCAAGGAGGCAAGATACAGTAGCCACAAAAGAATTAAGAGAGGTAGAATCTTCCTATCTCACTTTGATGGATCAGCAGAGTGCACAACCAAAGCTTGGGTAGAAGAGCTAGATTCCTATTTTCAGCTACACCAAGTTTCAGAGAAGGAGGCCACCAGAGTAGCAGTGCTGCACCTCAAAGGTATGGCCCATGATTGGTGGTTTAATGATTCTACTTCATTTTTTAATGCAAATGTAAAAACTTATGTTGAGTTCACTAAGGAATTGGTGAGAAGATTTGATAAAAAACATTGTGAACCATCATTTGTTAAAAACAAAAACCCAAACACTTTGCATGAGTTGGAGAGACCTATTAAACCAAATCTACTCCAGATTTGTAAAGGGGATAAAAACATACATGATATTTTTCCAAGGGCAAGATCCCCACTTGTTGAAGAGCCCTCTTCTATTTGTGAAGACATGGATTTTCCTCCTTCAAGAGATGACAAAGATCAAGGGTCTCTCAATGAGGATGAGGCATTCTCATATATGGAAGAAGAGGAGAAGGATCATCATCAAGGGATGATGAGCATTCACCCTTATCTTTTTTGAGAGGTTTCTACACATAAGGAGGGGACTGCACTGTGTAGTTATGAGAGGGACAACTCAGTCCACTCATATATACAGTCCACTTCAGATTTTGATGTCTCACTACATGGAGGCATTCCACTAGGGAGGCCACCAAATCTACAGTTGATGAGATACATCTTGTATTTGGGATCACCACTCTTGGATTTTGGAGAGGTGAAGAGTTTGGAGGGAGAATTTGGGATGGGGGATGTAAAAGTATTAGGTAGCAGCATAAGGAGAGCTTCACATGCCAGATCACCAGTGTTGTCTCTTGGGAGGATTGTTCCATATTGGAGATCTCAACTCTTGGTAGAGTACTCCAAGGATCTTGGTGCATGCATGATTTTAGATGACCCGGATGGAGATGATGATTATATAGTGTATGATGTGGTCAGCTATTCTCATGGCAGGATCTTCTTGACTGGAGCTTCTAAGCTCAAGGAGAATTTTCTTCATGCAGCACATGAGGACTTCCTTTCCATGCATTATGATGCATATTTTTCTTTGGCAAAGGAGTTCTCTTGGGAGGGAATCCAGCATGATATATTTCAGCATATGGAGAGATGCATAGCTTGGATGGTGATAGGGGAGAAGTCACAGCCACTTCCCTACTCTTTGGAGGTGAGGGAAAATTTCCAGTTGAGCCATTTCAGCTCAAGATCTCAAGTACATGATGGAGGAGGTATAATTTCAAATTTTGTATTGTACTTCTTTTCCTTGTTTGAGAAGCATGATGTATCATGAAGGATTATCCCTTCTTGTATATTGTATGATGATGTACTTGTATCTACTTGTAGCATTGATTTTGGCTACCTTATTAGTGTTTTGTGGGGGAAGCCACATGATTCTTGGTGTGCACCATTGACACCACATTGTATCTTCATGTTTCCATATTATGAGATGATTGTGGCAGCAAAAGTGGCTGGTGAAGCACTTGTTATTTTTTGTTTTGAGGTAGGCATGGAATGCATTGCGTTGGTTCCTTGTGTGGAACTATGATTTACTCTCTAGTTGTCATTTGGCAGCTTGTTTTCATAATATTTTTCTTCCATATATTGCTGATGTTTTTATACTCATGGGAAGCTTTGTTTGGAGAGTGGAATTTGAGATGGAGATGCCCATTGGGAGTATGATTCTCCCTATTTTTCATGTCGTATGTTTTAGGAGAAACAGGCACACCATGATTGCCACAACACACCTCTTTCCTTCATGTAGGAGGAGCCATTGGGAGAACTTGCGTTCTTGGAGGAGGCACTTCATGGTTGACTTATCTTGTGGGGTATATTGGGCCATTTTTGAAGGCCATGAAATTTCAGCCCAATATCAGAAACCCCCCCATACTTACCACAAATGGCGAGAGAAACTAATTGGATGGGAAAATATAAACTCTCCATTCAGCCCCAACACATTGCATAAAACCGGGGTTGAGGATTTCTTTGATGAGCTCCCTAGGATGGCTCATTTAATTTGGATGATAGCATGGGTGAGGGAGTCACTTATTGGGAATAATATTCCCCATGTTGGTCATCACTCCTACCTTGAAAAGACTATGGGACAACAAGAAGGTTTCCACTTACACCTTCCACATTTTCATGATGTGAGCGATTTGGTTATGCATCTTTGGGAGGAGACATTGGAGGGAAGATTTGTTGTAGATTATCTTGAGCAGTGGTGGGGACTATTGATGAGGAGGCCACAGGAGGAGAAGGGGAGGAAATTTTCTCTCCCTATATAGTTGCTTGAGGACAAGCAACATTTTGGAGGGGAGGGCTGTAATTTTCCCAAATTTTAGCCTCAGGCTAAAAGGAACATTATAGTTATCATTATCTTTTGGTAGATGAATAAAATGGGTAGGGAGGCCCATTAACATATTTAGAAGGGAAAATAGCATTCCTCATGTGAAAAGGGTAAGAAAAAGCAGCTGGATTGAGCACCTACAGGTGTGACCAGGATTGGATCATGTTGATTCAGTCATATTTGACCAAGTCCACATGCACTCTCTAGATACATTGTATCTCCATGATGGACTGCACAGTTTTAATGGAGGACAACTTGCATGGGCTAGGTGGCACATATGGATGGGACCCATTGTGGAGAGGAGCATTGTTATATATGTAGAAATTTTAATAATAGCTGAATTATTCACCGAGATTATCCTGATTACACAATATTTAAGCTTCATGCATAATACATAACCTCTTCGATAATTGATCATCAATATGCGGAAATAGAAGCAGTCGCATGCACACATTAAAACATAATCAAGCACACATATAACACAATATGTAATGGGGAAAGCCAATAGCTAAAAACCCCAAACTATCTGTATATTATAATGATAGAGAACATGTAACAATACATAGCACAAAGCTCCTCATAGCTCTGAGCACTATCTCACATGCTACACACAAACTAGCACGGAAGATGAACAAGTCACAGGTTCAATTCTCCTCCACAAGTCTGCCTGCCTCTACTGTGCAATCCAAGACGAATAATGATGAGATCCAAGTTAGAATCCCACTGGATTGTACTAAAAAATCCTCATTGGCAATCTCAATCAATGTGTGTGCAAATCTCATGCACAGCCATAGTCACAACTGATAGTAGACTCACCCTTTCACCCACCTCTAACACTGATCTCAACTGAACTGTCCATGCATTGCAGTTAACTGATGTATTCCTTAGTTGATTTATGAGTTAATAATTAGTGAATTAATTAATAATTAATTCACACCACTCATCACTAGTGTATTTATCAGTTAGACTAAATACAACTAGTTCAAGTAAGTTAAACCGAACACAACTCCACCAACTGTCTCATCAACTCCACCAAACTCTGCCACATGAGTTCTAACTGAAGTCAAACATGAAATAGCTCAACCAAACCCTAGGAATAGCATAATTCCTTCTGTCAGCTACATGTGCCACATCCAAGCATCAAACTGAAGTGCTCCAAGAGGATAAGATAATGTTTATAGTCTAAATATTATTAAGGGTTAATAATATTTGACTGTTCTATTTTTAGCCCGACAGTCTAAAAATAGATTCCGCCCAATGTATAAAAATAGAGGTCCATCTATTTTTACCAACATGACCAATCATCCATAAATAGCATCCTGCAACTCATAGACCATGATCCATATGTCTAAAAATAGACATAGTCTAAAAATAGACTTTGCGCCAAAAATAGCCCGCGGGCCCACTTAGTGAAGGCGACTTCTTTTCACTAAGCTCCATCATCTTGTTGCATTTTAAACACTCCCTCTCAACAGGATATGGATTATCTACAACCCCTATCCTGCCTCTGTGGTATTCTAATTTTCTCCTGGTGAGCGCCTTCGTCAAGATATCAACATCCTGATCCTCCGTGGGAATGTATGAAAGTAACATGATTCTCCGCTGCACACAATCTCTGATATGATGGTACCTGATGTCGATGTGTTTGGATCTATCATGAAATAATGGATTAGCCAAGAGTTTAATGCAACTCTGGTTATCACAATAAATCATAGTAGGCTCCAAGTGTGAACCGAACAACCTGACCAGGATCTTCCTCATCCATATAGCCTCGCATGCAGCCAAACTCGCTGCCATATACTCAGCCTCTGCTGAAATGAGTGCCATGGATCTCTACTTCCTGCTGTACCAAGAAACTGTTGTCGACCCGATACTAAAGATCCCTCCAGATGTTCTCTTTCTGTCCATTGGGCTCCCTGCCTAATCTGCATCCGTGAAGCCACATAGCTTCACCTCATCCTCCTGTCTGTACCACAAGCCATATCTCGATGTGCCTCTAAGATAACGCAATACATGCTTGCCTGCCTTCCAGAAGAGCTTGGTAGGCTTAACCATAGCTTTTGACAGCTGGTTAACAGCATAGCATATATCGGGTCGTGTATTGACCAGATACATAAGCGACCCCACCAACTGTCGATAAACAGTGGCATCCACTACTTCCACCGAAGTAGCATCCTCCTTCCTCCAACCTCCAGGAAGAGGAGTATCAACAGGCTTGCAGCCATGCATGTTGAACTTCTCCAGTATCTCCCGGGCATACTTACCCTGAGAAACAAACAGTCCATCACTACGCTGCCAGATTTCCAATCCCAGGAAATAATGAAGGAGGCCCAGGTCCTTCATCTCAAACTCTCTAGCAAGATTCTCCTTGCATGAAAGTATCAACAGCTCATCACCCGTCAAAATCAAATCATCTACATAAAGTAAAATGATTAGCAACTTACCCTCCACCACAATCTGGTACAGGTTAGGATCCGCCTCACTCTTGGAGAATCCAAGTCCGGTGAAATAATTGTCTATCCTTGTGTAATAAGAACGAGGTGCTTGCTTCAACCCATACAACGCTCTCTTGAGTCTGCAGACATACGACTCGCTGTTGAAGATCTCGAAACCTTCGGGCTGCTCTATGTACACCTCCTCCTCAATGAATCCATTGAGGAATGCAGTCTTCACATCCATTTGATGAATGTGCCACCCCATCTGTGCTGAGAGAGCTAGGATCGTCCGTATGGAAGAATACCTTGTGACAGGTGCAAAGGTCTCCTCATAATCGATCCCCTCTATTTGTGAGAAGCCTCGAGCAACAAATCTTGCCTTGTACTTCTCCACACTCCTGTCAGCTGCCTACTTCACTTTGTAGATCCATCTCGAAACCACCACCGATTTCCCTTCCGGTCTTGGGACAATCTCCCATGCACCTGTTTCTGACAATCGAATCATACTCTTCCACCATGGCATCTACCCATGCGGGGTCCTCCACAACTTCCTCGACAAAGGATGGCTCTGTCACGACACATTTTCTCACAAGAGCCATGTAGCCAGTGTACCGGTCCGGTGACTGTCTCTGTCTGCACTGTGCTGTAGGTGGTCCTACAACCTTCTCTGCATCTTGAGCCAGTCGCTCAACTTCTGTAGTGCGCTTCCGCCCTCTGATGGTTGGCGCTGCATGAGTAGTCTCTTCCACTCCATGAACTTCCTCTTGTGGCTGATCCACATCCTGAAGCTCATCCTTAGGAACTAATATCTCCTCATCTGCATGCAAGTGTGGCTCCCTCTCAAGCGAACACTTCATGGCTTTCTCCTCTTGAAATTTGATATCCCGTCACACAACAGTCTTGCGATTGTTTGGAAAATACACACGATAGTTGTGGGGAGTATCATTGTACCCCACAAATATCCCAACCTCTTCGGTCGGCTCCAGCTTCTTCCTGGCATCCTTCGTCACATGAATGTAAACAAGTGAACCAAAAATCTTCAAATGGGAAATATCAGGCCTCTTACCAGAAAACGCCTCCTCGGGTGTACTCATGCCAAGTATCTTGCGAGGACAACGGTTCTGCACATATACTGCAGTATTGCATGCCTCCGCCCACAAGTGAATGGGTAGGCCTTGATCATGCAACATCGCCCATGAAGCACCCACGATCGTTCTGTTCTTCCGCTCAGCAACCCCGTTCTGCTATGGGTTATGAGGTGCTATGAGCTCTTTCCGAATTCCTTCTACGCTGCAAAAGTCCTTGAATTCGCCAGAGATGAATTTACCACCATTGTCACTCCTAAGAGACTTCATCTGCTTCCTTGATTCCTTCTCAACTAGCGCCTTGAACTCACAGAACTTTGAGTATGTCTCGCTCTTCTTCTGCATGAAGAAGATCCAGCACTTCCGAGAAAAATCATCAACAAAGATCACATAGTACCTGTGCTTTGCTGTTGAAGCTACTGAGAAAGGTCCACACACGTCTGTGTGAATTCTCTCAAGGATCGTTGTGGCGCGACTATCCTTCTCGTGAAAGGTGGCTTTCACAAATTTTCCCAAGGTACACCCCTTGCACTGATCTGACTACGCAAGAGTGCCTTTAGGAAGCCCAGTAGAAATCTGCTGTAGTATTTTCAAAGCTCCATGGTGAAGGTGGCCCAATCTCCAGTGCCACAACTCGCCATCATCCCGGCTCACCACTCCTTCAGCCTTGCATGCCATTGTTGCACAGCCATCTACATGCAATTGATAAAGGTTCTTGACTCGAACCCCTATCTTCCGGGTTTCTCCAGTTGTCTTACTGCGCAGAAAAGCCTTTCCCTCGCTGAAGACAACATCATACCCCTTGTCTTCTAACATCACCACAGAGATCAGATTCTTCTTCAATCCTGGAACATGCATCACTTCCTTCAATACGAAGGGTTTACCAGACTCCCTCTCAAAGGAAATGGTACCGATACCGGTCGCATTGTATCTACCATCATCGCCCATCTCGATGTGCACTCCAAGATCTTTCTCATCCAGATTTGAAAACAAATCTCGATCTCCTGTCATGTGAAAAGACGCACCACTATCCAAGAACCATACTAATCCCATCACACTTGATACCAAGCATGCGATCAACGAAAAATCCATCTCAAATTGTGAGGCTAAGGCCTCTCCTGCTGCAGATCCAGCAGCATGATTATTTTTCTTCTTCTGCGGACAATTTGTGGCATAATGTCCGTGTTGGTGACAGTGAAAGCACTTCACCTTGGACATGTCCTGCTTCTTTCCTTTTGCACCGAAATGAGAAGCTTTCTTGCTCTTCCCCTTCTTTTCTTTGGCAGCCAAAGCACAATTTTCTTCATCAGATGCCTTTGATGAAGGTCCGTCCCTAGTACTCCGCCTTATCTCCTCTTGCATGAGATCCGACCAAATTCGCTCCCATCCTGGCTAATAATAGCTAAATTATTCACCGAGATTATCCTGATTACAAACTATTTAAGCTTCATGCATAATACATAACCTCTTCTACAATTGATCATCAATATGCGGAAATAGAAGCAGTCGCATGCGCACATTAAAACATAATCAAGCACACATATAACACAGTATGTAATGGGGAAAGCTAATAGCTGAAAACCCCCAACTATCTGTATATTATAATGATAGAGAACATGTAACAATACATAGCACAAAACTCCTCACAGCTCTCAGCACTATCTCACATGCTACACACAAACTAGCACCGAAGATGAACAAGTCACAGGTTCAAATCTCCTCCACGAGTCTGCCTGCCTCTACTGCACAATCCAAGATGAATAATGATGAGATCCAAGTTCGAATCCCACTGGCTTGTACTGCGCAATCCTCATTGGCAATCTCAATCAATGTGTGTGCAAATCTCATGCACAGCCATAGTCACAACTGATATTAGACTCACCCTTTCACCCACCTCTAACATTGGCCTCAACTGAACTGTCCATGCATTGCAATTAACTGATGTATTCTTTAGTTGATTTATGAGTTAATAATTAGTGAATTAATTAATAATTAATTCACACCACTCATCACTAGTGTATTTATCAGTTAGACTAAATACAAATAGTTCAACTAAGTTAAACTAAACACAACTCCACCAACTGTCTCATCAACTCCACCAAACTCTGCCACATGAGTTCTAACTGAAGTCAACCTTGCAATAGCTCAACCAAACCCTAGGAATAGTGTAATTCCTTCTTTCAGCTGCATGTGCCACATCCAAGCATCAAACTGAAGTGCTCCAAGAGGATAAGATAATGTTTATAGTCTAAATATTATTAAGGGTTAATAATATTTGACTGTTCTATTTTTAGCCCAGTAGTCTAAAAATAGATTCCGCCCAATCTCTAAAAATAGAGGTCCATCTATTTTTACCAACATGACCAATCATCCATAAATAGCATCCTGCAACTCATAGACCATGATCCATATGTCTAAAAATAGACATAGTCTAAAAATAGACTTTGCGCCAAAAATAGCCTGCGGGCCCACTTAGTGAAGATGACTTATTTTCACTAAGCTCCATCATCTTGTTGCATTTTCAAAAATATATGGAGAGGAGGACAACGATTGTGTGGCATGCTTGGATTATTATTTTCTTTGGTCTGGTTAGACTTTGCTTCCTCTTGATGTTTAGCAGGGTTGCAATTTTGTTTATGTAGAAATTTGCTGAATAATGATTAATTATCCACCGAGACTATCCTGATCACATAAAATTCGAATTCATATGCAACACATAATCTCTTCCACTCAGATCATCACACATGCAGAAAATAAATCAAGTGATAACACATCAATTCATCATACACATTAACACAGTATGTATGGGGAAAGCTTATAGCTGAAAACCCCACAGCTATTGTGTATATTATAATGGAGAAATCATGTAACAAACTCAGTACAATACTCCTCACAAGTACTTAGTACTGTCTCATAAAGTTACACACAAACTAGCTCAGTTTTGAACAGGTTACTGGTTCAAAACTCACCACTAATTGCCTTGCCTCTATTGCGAAATCATGGCCTGTCTAAATAGAGATCCAAGGTTCGAATCTCCTTGGCTTGAAAGCACAATCATCATGGGAAATTCCTCCAAGTGTGGTGCAAATCTCATGCACAACTGATGTCGCCACTGATAGCTAACTCCACCCTTTCATCTACCTCTTTCACTGGTCTCCACTGAACTGATCATGCACTGTAGTGAACTGATGTGTTCTTGAGTTGAATAATGAGTTACAAATTAATGAATTAAATAATATTTAATTCACTCCACTCATAACTAATTGATTATCTAGTTAAACTAATCTCAACTAGTTCAACTAAAATAAACAGAACACAACTCCACTATTTGTCTCATTAACTCCACCAAACTTCTGCCACTGAAGTCCTAACTGAAGTCAACCATGCATGATGCCATCAAACCCTTGGGAATAGCGTAATTCCTCTGTCAAATGCATGAGCCACTTCTGTAGCTCGAACTGAAGTGCTCCAAGAGAGTAAACTGCTGTTTAGAGTCCAAATATTATTAAGGGTAAATAATATTTGACTTCCCTATTTTTAGGAGAGGCAGTCTAAAAATAGACTTCGACCTATAGGTCCAAAAATAGAGGTCCATCTATTTTTACCAACATGACCAATACTCCAAGAATAACATACTGCAACCCCTGGACCATGCTCCATATGTCTAAAAATAGACATAGTCTAAAAATAGATTTTGCGCCAGAATTTGACTGCGGGCCCACTTAGTGAAGGCGACTTCATTTCACTAAGCTCCATCATCTTGCTGCATTTTCAACACTCCCTCTCAGCAAGATATGGATTATCTGCAACCCCTATCCTGCCTCTGTGGAATTCGAACTTGCTCCTGGTGAGCGCCTTCGTCAGGATGTCGGCATCCTGATCCTCCGTAGGAACATATGAAAGCATCATGATTCTCCGCTGAACACAATCTCTGATATGATGGTACCTGATGTCGATATGTTTGGACCTATCATGAAATACTGGATTAGACGAGAGCTTGATGCAGCTCTGGTTATCACAGTAGATCACTGTAGGCTCCAAATGCAACCTGAACAAACCTGCGAGGATCTTCCTCATCCAAATAGCCTCGCATGCGGCCAAGCTTGCTGCCATGTACTCGGCCTCTGCTGAACTGAGTGCCACAGATCTCTGCTTCCTTCTGTACCAGGAAAATGCTGTCGACCCAATGCTAAAAACTCCTCTAGATGTGCTCTTCTGGTCCGTTGGGCTCCCTGCCCAATCTGCATCAGTGAAGCCGGAAAGCTTCGCTCCATCCTCCTGTCTGTACCATAGACCATATCTCGATGTGCCACTAAGATAACGCAATACATGCTTGCCTGCCTTCCAGAAGATCTTGGTAGGCTTAACCATAGCTTGCGAAAGCTGGTTAACAGCATAGCATATATCGGGTCGTGTATTGACCAGATACATAAGCGACCCCACCAATTGTCGATAGACAGTGGCATCCACTACCTCCGCTGAAGTAGCATCCTCCTTCCTCCAACCACCAGGAAGAGGAGTGTCAACAGGCTTGCAGCCTTGCATGTTGAACCTCTCCAGAATCTCCCGGGCATACTTTCCCTGAGAAACAAACAGTCCTCCGCTGCGCTGCCAAATCTCCAATCCCAGGAAATAATGAAGGATGCCCCAAGTCCTTCATCTCAAACTCTCGTGCAAGATCCTCCTTGCATGAAAGTATCAACTGCTCATCGCCAGTCAAAATCAGATCATCTACATACAGTACGATGATCAACAGCTTCCCCTCCACCACAATCTGGTACAGGTTAGGATCCGCCTCACTCTTGGAGAATCCAAGCCCGATGAAATAGCTGTCTATGCGAGTGTACCAAGCACGAGGTGCTTGCTTCAGCCCGTACAGTGCTCTCTTGAGTCGGCACACATGCGACTCACTGCTGAAGATCTCGAAACCTTCAGGCTGCTCTATGTACACCTCCTCCTCAATAACTCCATTGAGGAATGCAGTCTTCACATCCATCTGATGGATGTGCCATCCCATCTGCGCTGAGAGAGCAAGGATCGTCCGTATGGAAGAGTACCTTGCGACAGGTGCAAAAGTCTCCTCATAATTGATCCCCTCGATCTGTGAGAAGCCATGGGCGACAAATCTCGCCTTGTACTTCTCCACACTCCCGTCAGCCGCCTGCTTCACTTTGTAGATCCATCACGAACCCACCAATGATTTCCCCTCCGGTCTTGGGACAATCTCCCATGCACTGTTCCTGACGATCGAATCATATTCTTCGATCATGGCATCAACCCATGCGGGTTCCTCCACAGCTTCCTCAAAAGAGGATGGCTCCGTCACAACACATTGACTCACAAGAGCCATGTATCCAGTGTAACGATCCGGTGACTGTCTCTGTCTGCGCTGTGCTGTAGGTGGTCCTACAACCTTCTCTGCATCCCGAGCCAGTCGCTCAGCTTCTGTAGTGCGCATGCGCCCTCTGATGGTTGGCGCTGCCTGGGTGGTTTCTTCCACCTCCTGAACCTCCTCTTGTGGGTGATCCACATCCGGAAGCTCCTCCTTAGGAACTAACAGCTCCTCATCTGCATGCAAGTGTAGCTCCCTCTCAAGCGAACACTGCATGGCTTTCTCCTCCTGAAATTTTATATCCCGTCGCACAACAGTCTTGTGACTGTCTGACAAATACACCTGACAGTTGTGAGGTGTATCGGTGTACCCCACAAATATTCCAACCTCAGCAGTTGGATCCAGCTTCCTTCTCGCATCCTTCGTCACATGCATGTAGACAGGAGAACCAAAAATCCGCAAATGGGAAATATGAGGCCTCTTGCCAGAATAAGCCTCCTCCGGTGTACTCATGCCAAGAACCTTGTGAGGACAACGGTTCTGCACATACACTGCTGTATTGCATGCCTCAGCCCACAAGTGAAGGGGTAGGCCCTGATCATGCAACATCGCCCGTGCAGCACCCACGATCGTTCTGTTCTTCCGCTCAGCCACCCCGTTCTGCTGTGGGTTATGGGGTGCGATAAGCTCTCTCCGAATCCCTTCTACGCTGCAGAACTCCTTGAATTCAGCCGAGATGAATTCACCACCGTTATCACTCCTTAGAGCAATCACCTTCTTCCCCGACTCCTTCTCGACCAATGCTTTAAACTCACAGAACTTTGCGAATGTATCGCTCTTCTTCTGCATGAAGAAGATCCAACACTTTCGAGAGAAATCATCAACAAAGATCACATAATACTTGTGCTTTGCTGTCAAAGAAACTAAGAAAGGACCACACACGTCTGTGTGAACTCTCTTAAGGATCGTCGTGGCGCGACTATCCTTGTCGTGAAAGGTGGCTTTCACATACTTCCCCAAGGTACACCCCTTGCACTGATCTGACTGCGCAAGAGTGCCCTTAGGAAGCCCAGTAGAAATCTACTACATGATCTTCAAAGCTCCATGGTGAAGGTGGCCCAATCTCCTGTGCCACAGTTCGCCCTCATCATCCCGGCTCACCAATTCTCCCGCCTTGCATGCCATTGCTGCGCAGCCATCTACCTGCAACTGATAAAGGTTCTTGGTTTGAACCCCTATCTTCCAGGTCTCTCCAGTAGTCCTACTACGCAGGAAGGCTTTTCCTTCGCTGAAGACCACATCATACCCCTTATCTTCCAACATCGCCACATAGATCAAGTTCTTCTTCAATCCAGGTACATGCATGACATCCTTCAATACAAAGGATTTACCAGACTCCCTCTGAAAGGATATGGTACCGATACCAGTCGCACTGTATCTACCATCATCGCCCATCTCGATGTGCACACCCAAATATTTGTCCTCCAGATCTGAGAACAAATCCCGATCTCCCGTCATATGAAATGACGCACCGTTGTCCAAGAACCACACCGATCCCATCACACTTGAAACCAAGCATGCGATCAGTGAAAAGTCAAGCTCGAACTGTGAAGCCAAAGCTTCTCCATTTGCAGATCTTCCCGCTTGCTTGTTTTTCTTCTTCTTTGGACAATTGGTAGCATAATGTCCAAGATCATGGCAGTGAAAACACTTCACTTTCGCCATATCCTGCTTCTTGCCCTTTGCACCGGAATGAGAAGGTTTCTTACCCTTCCCCTTCTTTGCTTTGGCAACCAAAGCGCAATTTTCTTCATCGGCTCCCTTTGATGAAGATCCATCTCGAGTAGTCCTCCTTATCTCCTCCTGCATGAGATCCGCCCAAAGGCGCTCCCATCCCGGCAGCTTCTCCCGACCATTGACACTATCTTGATATGAGTGCCAAGCCTTCGGAAGACCAAGGAGAGCCAGGTCGACCATGTCCTCGTCTTCGACAATCACCCCCACACTTCCCAGCTCATCTCTGCACTGAGTGAACTTCGTGAGGTATTTGGAGATACTATCGCCTTTCTCCATCTTGATGTTCCTGAGCTTATCTTTGAGCGCCAGCTTCCTTTGGTCACTCTTACTCTGGAATAGATCTGTCAAAGCTTTCCACATTAAAAATGGAGAAGCCTTTCCATGCAGGCTGGATACAATATGATCCTTGATGCCCTCCAACAGGATCCTTCGACATTTCGCCATCTTCTTTTGCCATACTTCGACTTTAGCAGGATCAGTGGGCTTTTGGACATCCGTATCCACGAACTCCTTAAGAACATTATCTTCTAATACTGCCTCCATGCGATCCTTCCATGCAACATAATTCGAACTGACTTCAAGAGCATATTTGAGTCGCAAACCGTTGAAAGACATTTTCAACTCCGGCAGCAAGAAAACAAAACTGCTACAAAATTCGAATTCCACCTCAAAGCTCAACCGCTCTAGATCTGTGAGAACAAATTATTTCTAGCACAGATATTGAATGCAAGGGGCATTTACTGGATATATCACCTTTCAAAATAAAGGATGGATCCAGAGGCTAGCTGGCCCGCATGCAGACTCTGTCTACCAAAATAAATTTGTAATCACTGTGATGATCAATATCTGCTTCAATAGCTCCAATACCATGTAGAAATTTTCTGAATAATGATTAATTATCCACCGAGACTATCCTGATCACATACAATTCGAATTCATATGCAACACATAATCTCTTCCACTCAGATCATCACACATGCGGAAAATAAATCAAGCGATAACACATCAATTCATCATACACATTAACACAGTATGTATGGGGAAAGCTTATAGCTGAAAACCCCATAGATATTGTGTATATTATAATGGAGAAATCATGTAAAAAACTTAGTACAATACTCCTCACAAGTACTCAGTACTGTCTCATAAAGTTACACACAAACTAGCTCAGTTTTGAACAGGTTACTGGTTCAAAACTCACCACTAATTGCCTTGCCTCTATTGCGCAATCATGGCCTATATAAATAGAGATCCAAGGTTTGAATCTCCTTGTATTGACAGTGCAATCATCATGGGAAATTCCTCCAAGTGTGGTGCAAATCTCATGCACAACTGATGTCGCCACTGATAGCTAACTCCACCCTTTCATCTACCTCTTTCACTGGTCTCCACTGAACTGATCATGCACTGTAGTGAACTGATGTGTTTTTGAGTTGAAGAATGAGTTAATAATTAATGAATTAAATAATATTTAATTCACTCCACTCATAACTAGTTGATTAGCTAGTTAAAATAATCTCAACCAGTTCAACTAAATTAAACCGAACACAACTCCACTAGCTGTCTCATTAACTCCACCAAACTTCTGCCACTGAAGTCCTAACTGAAGTCAACCATGCATGTGCTCACCAAACCCTTGGGAATAGCGTAATTCCTCTGTCAGATGCATGAGCCACTTCCAAGGCTCGAACTAAAGTGCTCCAAGAGAGTAAACTGAAGTTTATAGTCCAAATATTATTAAGGGTAAATAATATTTGGCTTCCCTATTTTAAGGAGAGGCAGTCTAAAAATAAACTTCGACCTATAGGTCCAAAAAATAGAGGTCCATCTATTTTTACCAACATGACCAATACTCCAAGAATAACATACTGCAATCCCCGGACCTTGCTCCATATGTCTAAAAATAGACATAGTCTAAAAATACAACGCAGTTTCTATTTAGAGCTAGGTTGTGTTGCAGAGTGCAACAAAGGAGGATCTCTTAGAGTCATTTCCAGGATTTTTTTTCAGTGGAGAGCTTGTATATCTATTTTAGGATTAGTAATAAGGACTCCCGGGCATATTTTCATATATTTGGCATCAGGCCAATGCAGTATACCAAAACAGGGATTTTCTACAACAAATGAGAATATCTTAAGATATTCTAAAGTTGGAGCTTTAGAAAATCATGAGCATGGAAATTTGAATTATCTCATTAGATGTAAAATAACATATCACCAGAAAATGAAAGAACCTCAGCAATAATATGGCCTACATACTCCTTCCCAAGTGGGGAAATGCAGCAATATAGGGCATAAAATGGCTGTCTTCAGAAAATAATGCTATATATGTGAGGAATGGGACTTGGATCCATTAGAATATATCATATACAACTCACATGCAGAATTATAGCCGAAAAAAATCACTCTAGCCAACATAAACAGATCTCCCCAAGTCAATATGTCTCAAATAAGCCCAAACCCCATAGCCTAACGCATGCAGAAAGAACTAAATCAAGTAAATCATTATTTTTTTGAGGGATTATGTAGAAAATAATGATAAACAATAGATCTAGAGATTACAATCATCCAATGGCTGAGAAAATGGAGATTCCTTCCTTCTTAAACAAAATAAGATCAACCCGGCAAGGGTTTCATGAGAGTACAATGTATAGAAATGCAGATCTGCAGATCTGGATCTAAAAAATGTATTTATACTACAACACTGAATAATTATGGCTGAAATATACAAGTGAAATAAGAAGAATGAAGTACAAAGCTTTCTGGGAGAAGGGTTTGCCCTTTCTCCAAGGAACAAGCTCACAGGCAAGGGTTCAAACCCTACTATTGTAGCACTCTGGAAAATGACATAGTTTCTTCAAAGAACTGCACTGTAAATTATCGAAGCTTCTTGGGCCACATGCCAAGATGTTCAATATGCTTGGAAACCTTCTTTACAGATCTTACAAAGATAGGGAGGCCCCCCTCCTCTGAAAGATAAGCTCAGAAAGTGGATGTTGTGATCTTCCCACTGCAACACCATGAAACACAGCATTTCCTGCTACAATAATAATTTTGTAGATGAATTAGGATGCTTGGCCTCAAGCCTAGATGTGGAAAATTTCTGAACAATGCTCCTCCAAGAGATCACTCAAGGTAGGAGAAGGAATCCCTAAGCAGGAATGCCTTGTGTTAAACAGCACTGCAACTCTGCTGAACAACAAGAGAATGCTCAAGAGTCTAAGCAGAAAAAAATCAATAATCCATAAGCTAACCTCAAAAGTCTTCTATCTTCCTCCTTATAAAATTTGTGAGCCTCGACACCTTGGATCCCACCCTTTAGGGTTTCCAACACCACATGGTTACTTGCCCTCCAAAACTGCATTGTAGCTCTATCTAGGCTACTCATCCATACTACGTTGTTGACTTGGTCAACTTGACTATATCAACATAAACCTCTTCATGTTCATACCTAAAAAGTGCAAAATCCAGCCACTAGAATGTCCCCTTTTCACAGCAAGAGTGTTTTTATGCCATTACAGGTTAAGTACGGGTATTTCTCCCCCATTTATTCATCTATTAGGTGCAAGATCAAAATTTAATATTCCTATTAGCTGCATGATAATTTTAGGAATATTACAGTCCTCCCCTCCCAAATGTTTCTTGTCCTCAAGAAACTGCAAGGATAGAACTGGGAAGTCTCCTTTCCTCCTCTTGTAGCATCTTCATATGATGAGCTCCCCCAAAGAATAAGATGTTGTCTCAACAATGAAACCTCATAGTGACTCTCCCGAGCAAAAAAATTAGCATTTGGTGTACATCCCAAATGGCTATCATCATGCAAAGGTAACATACTCAAGGAGACAGCTATGTGCTGTCTAGAGGTCCTCTCAAGGCATGGAGTTTGAAATGCATTGGAAATTCTCATTCCCAAGTGAAACCTCCACCCCCAAGCTATCATCCATATGAAATGAGTTACCCTCCAACAGGGAAAATCATGCACAATCCCCTCCACCTTTGGCTCCTGAAGTGTAGGTGGGCTGAATAAACGAACATGATAGGCAAGAGGGCCTATCCCACGCTTTCCACCTCTCCACTTATGATAAGTGTATAGGGCATGCTGATCTTGGGCTGCAACATGATTTCCCTCAAATGGCAAGAAGAAGATTCAGTCTCCAAGGGCCCTTTCTCCAAATTCATGAGCCATGCCAACCCAAACCATTCCATACAAGATGAATGGCACATCATCACCATATGGCATCCAAATCAGAACAATGTTGAATGTTGTGTGCAAGTTTTGATGGTAAAAATGGTTTTCCAAGTAGATTTTGCATAGTCTCCCCAACTGTTGTTTGAGAATATCATGTGGCAAGTGGTTTTTCAATAAGTTACAAGTTTTGTATATTTTCTCCTCCACAATGGGGTAGTAAGCAACAATAAATATCAGTTGTACATAATCAAAATAGAAATGTACTTGCCGACAATCATGTATAGATGGGCTACTAGCATTACAAATATTGGCCCTAAAGTGACCATGAAACCCAAAAATACTCTTGCTCTCTTATGGAGCAATGCACTGTTCATATATGGTGAGAAGATACAGATACTTAATGGAGTAATCAACAAGTACAGAAATATATTTCTTACCATGCATAGTGAGTATGCTGAAAGTGAGGTCCATGAATAAGTCCTCCCATGAGAATCTCGTCATAAGAATCTACAAAAAGAAGGGATACATACTCTTCTTGGAACACTCCATCAATAAGAACATACTCCCAAGTGACAGTGTTGTAGGCCTTAGTGATAAGGCTCCATGATTCCTCCCTTTGACATTCCATATGCCAAAGCCATCCAACATCATGCTACTATGTGAGAAGGTCGTCTTCCTACATGGAAGCCTCTCATAATCCCCCAAAGCTAAAGGGTAACCTCCTTGCACCTTGAATGTGCCTTCCTTCTCTCTGAAAATATCATGAAAAGTATGGGAAAATTTATTCCCATACTCTCCCAAGTGTAACCACAGCAACAACAACTCTTGTTGCTCCCTCATCTCTCCCTCATACAAGCCATAGAGTAAGATCATGATGGTTGTCCTATATGATGCCCCATACAAACAAGTTTTCTGATGTTCTATCATATGGGTGCCATGCCATGTCTCCATCCACCACATACCTCTTGACAAAGGGTATGTTTCAAAATGGCCAAACTCTCTCAAGAGTAGCTAGTGCAAATTTTCTTCTTGGTGCCCTATGTCATAGATCTGCAAGTGGTTCACCAACCTCTTGCTCTCCATCCACCTCCATTCATGCAAATGTGGATGCCTCCAATCATTCTCTCCTTTGGTATCCTCCCAATGAAGACTACTGATCTCCCAAAGCAAATCTTCCTCCTCACACCTCATGGGAAGTTGAGATGCAACCCCTTGGAGATCTTTTAGAAAAGACCTCTCATCAATGATCCTCTTGAATCCA
Source organism: Pinus albicaulis (assembly GCA_034641835.2). Classification (NCBI taxonomy): domain Eukaryota; kingdom Viridiplantae; phylum Streptophyta; class Pinopsida; order Pinales; family Pinaceae; genus Pinus; species Pinus albicaulis. Next base: position 615,721,888 of record CM076581.1, read on the forward strand.
ATAAGATCCAAATGTGTTGAAAGTAAAACATCATCAGAAATTGGCACACACTTGTGAGACCCTCCAAAATCTCACACCCTAACTCCTCATGCTGCATGAAACTCAATAGGGGTGCAATGGAATGAATTTCCTCCCTTATTTTTTTAAACCGAGGTCACACAACAAAGTGCAAGCTTGCTGCTCCACCCCAGCAGTGTGTTTTGTTCCTTGACCAAGTGAGGACAAATTCCCGAGGTTTCCCATAAGATTTTCTGAAATGATAGTAAATGGAAATACATGCATACCTTGGTGAGTCTTGGGAACATCTTGTAGGGCTGCAAGAGTTCCTCTCTTCAATGTGTTGGCTGATCCAACTGCTGATATGGATGGTTGCTCCCTCATGAATGTGACAGTGCTGATAAAGGTCTCCTCAAATGGGAAGGAGGTCTCCTTCTTCTCTGACCTCTCAATGTCAAATTTTCTGATTACCCTTTGAGTGAAATCAGCAAAAGTAGATACTCTTGCATGAATCACATGGCTGAACCACCAAGAGCTTTCCTTGCCCTCCAAGTGCAGTGCTGAGATCTCCATAGCCTCTTTTTCCACTACTGGATGTAGTAGGAAAAATGCTTATAACTTCATCACCCAAGATTCTGCTGTACATAAGGGTGATCCATCGAACGTGGAAAATAGGAATATATTTCCCCTTATCATCCTATTGCTGCATGGCCTTCTTTCTTCTCTCAGTTGGAAAAACTGAGGAAAATCTAAGGTCTCTTTGAAAGCCCTAGGTTGGCACTTGTACTTTTCCAAATACCCACTCAGGATCTCATGTTCTAAGTGGTCTCCTTGCTCTCCATTCCCTCTATGAGAATAGGAAGTTCTTGGATCTTCTTCTTCCTCTTGAAACCTTCTAGAGGTCTCACTGTAGCTTTCCCCTTCTTGAAACCCCCTTGGAATTTCATTTCATCTTTCTTCTTTCCTCTTAGATCTGAAAATTGATGAGAGCAATCTCATCCTCTCCATAATTTTGTTTTCCTCTTCTTATTATCTTCTAATCAGATCTGAAATCCATAGGCTGAGCCAAGATGGAAGCTTTGATACCACTGTAGTATCCCAAAACAGGGATTTTCTACAACAATGAGAATATCTTAAGATATTCTAAAGTTGGAGCTTCAACAAATAATGAGCACGGAAATTTGAATCAGCTCATTAGATGTAAAATAAAATCTCACCAGTAGATGAAAGAACCTCAACAAGAATATGGCCTACATACTCCTTCCCAAGTGGGAAAATGCAGCAATATAGGGCATAAATTGGTCGTCTTCAGAAAATAACGCCATATATGTGAGGAATGGGACTTGGATCCCTTAGAATATATCATATAAAACTCACATGAAGAATTAGAGATGAAACAAATAACTCTACCCAACATAAAGAAATATCCCCAAGTCAATATGTCTCAAATAAGCCCAAACCCCATAGCCTAACTCATGCAGAAAGAACTGAAGCAAGTACAGTGTTATTTTTATGAGGTTTTGTGGAGAAAATAATTATAAATAATAGATCTGGAGATTACAATCATCCAATGGCTGAGAAAATGGAGATTCCTTCCTTCTTATACAAAATAAGATCAACTTGGCAAGGGTTTCATGAGAGTACAATGTATTAAAATGCATATCTACAGATCTGGATCTGAAAAATGTAGTTATACTACAAAAATTAATAATTATGGCTGAAATATACAAGTGATAGAAGAATAATGAAGTACAGAGCTTTCCGGGAGAAGGGTTGGCCCTTTATCCAAGGAACAAGCTCATAAGCAAGGGTTCAAACCCTGCTACTGCAGCACTCTGGAAAATGACGCAGTTTATTTAGAGAACTGCACTGTAAATTATGGGAGCTTCTTGAGCCACATGCCAAGATGTCCAGTATGCTCAGAAACCTCCTGTACAGATCTTACAAAGAGAGGGAGGGCCCCCTCCTCTGAAAGATAAGCTCAGAAAGTGGGTGTTGTGATATTCCCACTGCAACACCCTACAACAAAATTTTTCCTGCTACAAGAATAATGATGTAGCTAAAGGAGGATGCTTTCCCTCAAGCCTAGATGTGGAAAATTTCTGAAGAATGGTCCTCCAAGAGATCAATCAAGGTAGGAGAAGGAATCCCTAAGCGGGAAAGCCTTGTGCTAAACAACACTGCAACTCTGCTGAACAGCAAGAGAATGCTTAAGAGTCTAAGTAGAAAAAAATCAATAATCCATAAGCTAACCTCAAAAGTCTGTTATCTTCCTCCTTATAAATTTTGTGAGCCTCCTCACCTTGGGTCCCACCCATTAGGGTTTCCAACACCACATGGTTACTTGCCCTCCAAAACTACGTTTTAGCTCTATCTAGGCTTCTCATCCATACTGCGTTGTTGTCTTGGTCAACTTGACTGTATCAACATGAACCTCTTCCTGTTCATACCTGAAAAGTGCAAAATCTAGCCACTCGAATGTCCCCTTTTCACACCAAGAGGGTTTTTATGCCATTACAAGTTAAGTAGGGGTCTTTTTCCCCCATTTATTCATCTACTAGGTGCAAGATAAAAATTTAATATTCCTATTAGCTACATGCTAATTTTAGGAATATTATATTCAACCATCTACCATCCCTCACAACGCAGTTTCAGTCCAGATCTGCATTATTTTCAAAGGCAGTTGCTGGGAGGGTTCATTGAACTCATCGGGAGGGTCTATTTCTGAGTAGAGGGATCAACCTTCTAATTAGAAATACCATTGGAGGAGGACATCAGTATTTCAGATCTTTCATAGCCTCATTTTATGTCAGATCTAGTTTGCAGTGGCACATTAACCCCAGGGTTATTTGTCACATTGTATGTTTTCCGGCATTTCTAGCAATCCTTCCTGGGTTGGCTAGAAATCTTGTATTGGAGCCCATATCTTCATTATTGGGCATTACTTTTGTTTCTATCAACCATGTTTCATGTATATATATATATATATATATATATATATATATATATATATATATATATATATATATATCTACAACATCAGCTACTCTAACATAGACTGCGCAGTCACTGCTCTCCGAAATTTTACACTGTTGCAGTATCTCATGTATCTATTCTTTTGATCATTGGAGACTTGTTCTTATGGCTTGAGTGGCTTGTACCTCATGATATCTTGTACATTGTTTCTGATTCATTAATAGAATGATGGTTGGATATTGTTCTCTCTCATGACATGATCATATTTTTTGTGTTTACAATATTGTGTTCATTTATTGTTGTAGCTCCAATTTAGGAATACTATAAGATATTACTAACATTGTAGATTTTCCCTATTTTGGGATATTACACCTAAAGTGGGTGTGGAGCTGTGGATACAGAAATTTTAAATGAGAAAATGATATGAATGCTAGTGGGTGGGTGGAGGTTATAACAATAGAATTTCAGACTTTAATATAAGTGGGTTTATAAATTAATAAGTCTTGAAAGGTTATGTATGTGGGTTTAAATGGTTGGAGTTCAAAATTTGGAAAAAATGAAGGGTAAGTGAGGGTAAATGATATGGAATGAGTGAAAGAATTTTTCTCACCATTACACTTTTCAGCAACATTGTCCTCCTTCCTTGAACCAAAAGGTAGATAGATTCTTTTGAAGCTCTTGACACTCAGGATTTCCCTTTTTTCTTGAAAATAAATGATAGCCATGGAATATTATTTTCAGTATGAAAGACATTGGAAAATAATTAGTCACCTAGTGATACTCTGAAATACAAGAGTCTAACACTGCCACCCCTCCATGGGCCTTAGCCACGATAGTTTGTCTCTAATGCTCTAATACATACCTCCACAATACCTCATCAGCTCCCAACTTGTATAATTAACCGGAAATTAGAGTGAAATCAGCTGCGCGGGCCACCAAATTCTTCTTCTGTTGTACTGAATAGTCTGTAGGTGTCGTCCTAGTGGTTAGAAGTGAATAATGTTCGCAAAGTGCTCATCCACCACCTTGATAGCAAAACATTTTGCATCGGGTAATCCTTCTTCTAGACTAGTTGGCTCTTCTCCATTTTCAATTCAAGATAAGTGATTAGGTCCTACATTCAGTCTTCCAGGCTTCATAATCATCTCAAATTCATACTCCTGAAATAGCAACAACTACTTAAAAATATTTCCTCCCAACACCAGGTTATTGACCAGGTATTTTAAATCTGAATGGTCAGTGAACATCTTAAACTATCCTCCCAATAGAAAATGCCTATATTTCTGTAGGGAATACACCATTTCCAGTCCTTCTCGTTCAGTATAGAAGATTTGCACTTTATACTAGAGATTTTCCTACTAGCAAAAGAAATTGGATAATCAATGTCTCCTTCTCCTAGCTAGGCTAAGTCAGCCCCAAGAGCTATTCCTGATGCATCCACGTGCACATGAAATATCTTAGCCCAAACTAGAAATATGAGAATAGGTGCAGTGACCATATTTTCCTTCAGTAGCTAAAAACTCTTTTGACACTCCTCATTCCAGAAAAATGACACATCCTTCTTTAGTAGCTTTTCCATTGGTGCAATGATCAAGGCGTACCCCTGAATGAATTTTCTGTAGTAACACGTGTGCCCTAAGATTGAGCACAAATATTTCTCATTTGTGGGGATTGCTAAATTGATGATGACCAAAATCTTGGCTAGGTAAACCATCAATCCTTGATGACATACGATGTGGCCCAAAAAATTCCAAAAGGTACATAGAATATACACTTCTTCAGTTCCGCGAAATCTAGTGTTTTCAGCGGGTGTCCAAAATCATGCGCAGGTTAGAGACATGCTTCTTTACCAATCCAAATACTATCCAATCATCAAAATAGACCTCCAAACACTTATGGATAAATTATTTGAATATTGCTAGGACTACGTGGGAGAAAATAGCAGGGGCATTCGTAATATTCCCAAACGGGAAAACTCAGCAATACATGCATAAATAACGCAGTTTTCAGAAATGTATGCAATAAATTTCAAGTAAAGTTGAAGGATTCCTTAGATATTATATTATGACACTCAAATCTAAAAGGAAATTAGAAACAAGTCACTATGGCATAATTAAACAGGTCTTCCATGCCATAAATAGCCCAATAGCATGCAAAAATAGGGGATGCAACCATGTATTAAAGTTGGATTACCATGACAGTGTTATTTTATTGCATCTACAATAGAAGTAGGTTGTAGATCAGATCTAGAGCAAGTATGTGGACAAAAATTTAGATCTATAGCAGATCCATATATTATACAAGATCCTTTTTCAATCCCCCTTGGGGTTTTCATCAAAACACCATATACAAAGTGTAGATCTGAGATCTAAAACTACAAATATATGGAAATATTCAGATTTGGAAAGTGGATCTAGTTTGATATGAATAGTAAACTGATCTCCTCCAAAAGATCTCCAAAGTGAAGGGCAGATCCCCAACACTTGGAAAATCAACTCTCCAAATGGTGCACTGAATCACCTTGCAACTTCTCCTTCAAAAATTACACAGATATGGAATTCCTTTACACTGTAGGGATCAAAATATAGTTGTAATGCAACCAAGATATGAAAATATAGCTCAATACGTTCAATATTGTCCTTCCAATGGATTAGATTCCTCCTCCAGTGAAAAGAAGCACTAAAATGGACTAGATATGAAGATCTAGCTTCCACTTGCTGCAGCTTACTGAAACAGACAAACCCTCAACAGGATCTATGATGTCAAAGGAATATAAAGCTTGAACTCAAGCTAGATTGTGGACAATATGGTGCAATAATCCTCCAATAGCTACTCAATGGAAGAGGTGGGATTCTCGATCAGGAACACCTTGTGCTAAACAACACTCTATCTCAGCTAAATAGCCAAAGAAAGAAATATGTCTAAATAGACCATATATTCAGAATATCATAATTAGAAGCTAACCCCATATGGATGTCATCCTCTTCCTTATAAAAAATGTTAGCCTTCTCACCTTGGGTCCCACTCATTAAGGTTTCCATATTCATGCAATGAATCTCCCTCCAACACTGCGTTGTCCCATCATTAATACCACTCCTCCATAACAACATTGATGGATTTGATCAATCTTGACAGGATCTCCATTCAATGTCTTCTTCCATACTCAAGGTGGCTTTATTCTAACTATCTAAAAAAATTCATATTCTCACTGAGTTATCTTCATTAATGTTCCACATCCTCCATACTAACTTTGTTGACTTTGTCAAACTTGACTTTGCCCACATGCATTTAGCCTTGTTCACACATGAAGGTGTTTTATCCAGCTATGAATATGATCCCTTTCCCCATTAAGAGGGATTTTATTGCTGCTAAAAATATTTTGGGCCTCCCTACCCATTTATTCATCTAACTATGTGTTTAAAACAAAAATTAATATTCCAATCAGATGCATGCAAATGTAGGAATATTACAACATTCTTTAGTTTGAATGGCATGACAATGTACTAGAAGGAGCCCCATTCAATTGCAAATTATGTCTTGTTGTGGTGTTTAGGTGAAATTCGGATCTGATGGTACCCTAAAAATCCATAAGCGAATGAGTATGCTTCTTTACCTCCTATATTATCCATGATCTCATCTTATAATGGCATAGGGAAGGGATAATGCACGCAAGCATCATTCATCTTATGTAGGTCTATGCAAATCCTTATCTCTCTTTTTTTTTTTCCTTTCTTGGACTACCATTGTGCTTACCCAAACATACTATTATACAAGCTCAATGATACATGTGACCATCATATTATCTATCTGCTCCTTGAATTTATGCTTATATTTAGGGTTCAGTCGATAGGGTCGTTGCTTGACAGGTCGCGCATATGGCTTGAAGCTGATCTTCATAACGCTAAGATCTCCTACAATTCCCTTAAGCTTATAGAACTTCATAGGAAATAGGTCCTGATATTCAGTTAGTAGCTCCGCAATATTTCCAACAGTATCATCGTCCCATTAATCACCAATTTTTTCCAACTTAGGCTTCTCCTCCATCCCAATGTTGACTTCCTTCAACTTCAATGGCTTGGTAAGGTCCACTATCTCTAATGAGGGCCCTGCAACTGCGCATTCTCCTTATGATTCTGGGATTGTGATATTCCTGGGATCTTTGTCATAGTCCTCTACTGACATATTTGTAGAGCTGAAAATATCTTGCATCTGCACATCCCATGCTAGTGCAGCACATTCCTTTCAAGGAAAAGACTCGTCAAAGATAAGAGAATCTATATTTTGTAGGGCTTCGTCCAATTTATCCATTCCTCCAACTAATTTTAATGTTGCCATGAAAGCCTTCTATCATTATTTCCCAGTGGCGAGTATGTTGGTGAAGCTCCACATCTAAATACTAGATGGTGGGGACTGGACCTAATGCATGAATAAAAATATGGACCCATGCATTCAAGGTTCTTTCATTCCACACCTTCATCCATAGAGCCAAGTGCTTGCGTGGGTCCCCACCGACAAAAAAGAGCTCCATGGGTGGGTTGAATGGAGGTTCAAATCGATTCCTCCTAGTCCTGAAGAACCCCCTTGTGGGTTTCCCACCACTGTGCAGTGGTCACGCTCATAGCCAAGTCAAGTACCCATAATATCTGTTCCTCGGGGAATATGTTTCTAATGATTTAATAAATACCTTAACACTACAAGAACCATAAAATTAATGTAGTTCTCTTACCTCTGAGGAGATGCACTAGAAGCTCTTTGTGGTCTTGCGGCAGCGTAGTGAAGACACATCGTGCAACCGATTCTACAAATTTTCCATCTCGCTATTCGAGTCTGAGAGACACGAGTTGTATTTCTCCGAATGAAACATGCAATCAGCTATAGGGTTGACCCAATCATCATCCCACGCAGTTTGTTTGTAAATTGGTCAACATCCTCCTCATCGTGCACTGGCTCTGTATATTCTGCACCTTCCATTGGATCCATAGGGACTATTACCTGCATACCATCATTCTCAAAAACCATGCTCCTCCTTTTCAAGGTTGATGATACCTCCCATGTCAATAGCCCAATCTATTCCTAATAGCGCAGGGTAAGGGTCTGCATCATCCACAATCTGGATTACTTCAAAATCTGCATAGACTTTAACCCCCACAATGTCTACCACAACCTTCGACAGCCTGCCTAACTGAATGATCTACTGTTGGTTAGCCATGCATAATTGAATGGTGGACCACTCCAGTTTGGGTTCTCCCATCCTTTTCCAGTTTTGTTTGGGTAAGACATTGTCATTAGATCCTAGATCCAGGATGAATTGATCCATTTCATATTCTACAATATATGCAGTCATACGCATCTCCTAACCAATCCTCTTCTTTTTCTTATAAATCTTATGCACAGCCTTAACCTCCGTTTGGGGGGATTCCTTTTCTGTGAAGCTGTCTGCCAATACTTGAAGATTCTCCACCGCCTTCTGGTTGTGCAATGACTTCATAAAGGATTTCAGGAATGGTTTGAATGCTTCATTTTCTTTTGGATCCAGGGAATTTCTCGACGTGGATGCTTTTTCCTTAGAAAAATCCCTCCTTGCTTCGATGAAAGTCTCATTTTCTTTCTATAGGTCCAGGCTTTCCTTTTTTTTAGATGCCTTCCTTATTAGCGGTTCAGCCACGATTTTTTCGTTAGCTCCTCAGTGGCAATGCCACTGCGTGTGATTACATTTACACTGGGCCCATCATCATGTGGTTTATCCTTAACCCATTGTATATTTTGCGTTGGTGTTTGCTTCTTTTCCTGAATTTTAGCTGTCGGCATAGGACACTCTGCAATTACATGATCAAACTCTATGCAATACCTGCAGGATTGGCACGTAGGGTTCAGAAATTCTCTTTCATAATTTCCACCATGCCAATAGTTGTAGCAAATTAGTTGCCCTCTTCCTTTACCTGTGCCTTTGCCTCTGCCCCCTCCCCGCCCTCTTGCAGGGGATACTCCTCGCCTGGAGGGAGGCACTAGCGACGAAGGGTCAACATGCACCCTGTATAGTTTCTCCTATCTATCATCAGGTCATATGTTCGGTAGTTGTGCTCATCGTGACCCATCGATGAGAAGAATTTGCACCATTGTTGCTTTAGTTGTGGGACATAGGCATCTAACCGTGGGCAGTTTTCTGTATCATGCCTCCCAGCCACCCGTAAATCGGCGCACCACAGTGTGGGGGTACTTGGTCCAACAATATCTCTTGGGCGTAATGGATTTGGTCCCCTGGCCTGCATATAATCTGACAGTAGAGGGCACTGATCTTTGGTGTGGCATGATACCCTGCAGCACATGCAGGAGACATATGTGCTATCTTATTTACCCCAATCCCTTCATAAATTCTCAAATTTTAAGTGCATCACCTCTAACTAGCTCTCGATCTATAGCATCCCAAATTGAGCATCGTCCCTTGGTGCGGTTTCCAGCTTCATATCAATCTACAGGGCTTATTCCTGCAAATCAATCTTCTACTAACCCATAGGTCCACATAGATGTGGTAATATCATGGTGATGAACCATTCCTTATGTTATTTTTCATCATAAGAAAATCCCCCATCATTGATGAATTTCTTCAGTCGCTGGTCAGCCTGTTAGACAGACTCCGTAGGTCCTTGCTTAATATCTTTCAACTCTACTATGAATTGAGAATAGGACTTAGGTTTTTGTAACAATTGCTTCAGGGCATCCTTGATCTCCTGTATTGTAGGACTCACATGTTGAGTAGTGTATCCCATGAACCAATCCAGAGCCTGCCCTTCAAAGGCTATTGATAGCTACCCTCTTTTTGCAACATCGTTATTGACATTTTGTGCAAGCCACACCGCATTCATGATGAACGAAAATCTATCCATATCCTCATCCGCCGCACCCTTAAAAGTGGGTACCTTCATCTATGCAGAAATATCGTCTGCAAGTGGCAGTGGATGTGGGGTAGGAGGATTCTTACCCTTGCCCGAGTTTGATGGTGGTGTAGCTAGGGGACTAGTTTCTACATGTGCAGCACTACCTTCGTTTATATCAGGTGGATCCCTCAGAGGATTGTACAATGATTTATCACCTTCTTGATTAACTTGGTAGTATTTACCACTTCATGTCATGCTTTTATTTTGATTGGAGTTCATTCACTCGGTGTGATTGCACAGGACACCCTTTTCACACAATAGCATCTTAATCAGCAGCGGAAAAGTTTGCAAGAACTTACCCCTAAATCCTTTGAAAAACCTTCACTTAGCTTCAAAGTAGGACACAAAATGATCAACTACAAAATTAGTTACAAATCCACCCAAAACATTATCACCCCAATGGTCTACAGTCTAGGTAATAGAGTTATCCTCCCTTTCCAATTGTTGGATTAATTTAGGGGTCCACTGCGTGACTTGATCGTCCTTCCAACAGGTTTTGAATTTTGTTATCCTTGCCAACCACTCCTGTAGTTTGTGCATGAAGGTTACGAATAATATCTCATGTACCTCTCTAAAAATATACTTATTATTTAACTCTTCAGCAGATAGTTTCTTACTTCTATTTTCTTTTAGGGAAAATTCCTGGATCTTCTTTTCAAACGAGTCATCAATTTTAGGCTTTAATGGCTCCCAATGACCTTGTGGCATCACTTAATCTCTCTCTCAAAATGATCATGGTCCCGAAAATGGAACCATTTGTTGGTTTGAGGGGTCTTGACCAAGGATTGGATTTGAGTTTAACCAAAAAACTACTGTACTACTAGCCCTTTCAACAATGAATTTTTGGCGCAAGTCAAGCTCTCACCTGAAGTAGTACGGGAAGGTGTTGGAACTAGGTTTCCACACCCTGAGAGAGAGAGAGATTTTAATGATGTCTGTACCTTTAGATCTAAACAGGCCTATGCTGGGGAAGCCCTAACCAGAAACCCTTAACAATATATTTAGCAGAATGAATTGAGCGCAACCCATCAATCATAAGATAACCAATTAACATGAGAAATATGACCAAACATCACTATATATATGTATTCATTATTCTTTAAATCATCACATCCACATGTGAAATCAATTACCTAGCAGTATTCAACATCACAGAAATAACAGAGGGAATAACATGTAGCGTGTTATCACTCAAATTGAACCTCAGGTTGAGAAAGGAAATTCCGAGGTAAACTCAAACCTTGCTTAGCCATGTAGATAGCCCTACTAGGCCAGGAGAGGGATCTCCCCATAAATATCAAAAACAAGATGACTACAGAAATAATATATTAGGCTAGGTATAGTAGCTCAGGGTTTTTTTATTTTTACTGTGTAGGGTTTTGCTGGATCAGGAGGAGTCAAACAGCTAGGGCAACGAAATTAGGCCAAAATATGCAGGGTGTTCTATGGGGAAAGGTAGGCAGAAGGTTTTGAAATTTAAAGGATGGTTATGGTGAGATGAGGAGATTGGTGAGGAGTTAGGAAGAGAATACAAGATTAATTCTCCCTAAACTGAAGAAAATAGACAAATTATGCAAAATTTCCCAAAATGGAGAGCATGAAAACATGAATTCTTCCTTTCAACTTGAAATTAAGAATATCATAGACATGAAAATGGTTTATGAGTTTAAAATACATTCATACAAATGATTACAAAGGAAAAACTATGTCAAACCATTCATACCACATGGATCCAAAAGAAATAGCTGCAAATTTATCATTAATGTCGAGGCCAAATTGATACAAAATTGTGTCCTTGAGATGCCAAAGCTCCAAATGAGTCCAACCATTAAAATGACTAAGGAAATACATCATATATACCTCAAAACCACTCTCCCTAGCCTCAGGGAGTAGAATCCATGAGATAGGGATGATTTTCACCTACTTCCAAACAAGAATTTGAAGACTAGGAAGACCCAACAATTTTCCTCTAAAAGAGAGGAAACTGATTCATTTGACCTCTAAAGGACTTATCTGATGTATATACCCTAGATAAAAATAAAAACATGACATTTAAATTTATCTTGACCTTTTACATCAGTAATTTCTCATTTCCCAAGATAAAAAGTCAAAAACTCAAAATTTGCTGAAGATGATGAAAATTTCATTTTCCTAGCAAAAGCGCAGTGCCATGACAGGAAAAATAACCTCTTTTGCAAGAAAATTTTAGAAGCCTTACCTATGTCCAAATCAGCTCCATGATAGCTCATTGGAAATATATCTAAGTCTAGTTTCCAATTATGCCTCTATTTTCCAAAATGGTTCCCATCTGCCCTGTCAAAAGTCGCTTCTACCAAGACTGGTAAAAGCGCAGCACCAAGGTCAAAAAGGAGGCAGAAACATGAAAATTTGGTGGTTTTTTGCACTTTTGAGGGACTAGTTCTCCTCCAAATTTTCTGAAACTTGTTATGGTTGATTTCTTCATCATTATGAACATGATGGTGGTGGAAATTTTTCCATTGGAGGCTCCAAGAAAAAGCACAGCGCCAAGGGTGCTATGTTTTTGGTAGATTTTATGTGTGCCAAAATTTCTCAAAATACTAAAATTGCACTAAAGTGCCAAATTTTCCAAAAAATTTCCAAAATTGTGAGGTTACTTGCTGATCAAGGGCTTGAGGCATGAAGAGACACCTCATCAAGTATGTCCAACCTCACCTCCTTAATGATTGGCTCTTTAGCCTTTTCCTTGACATTGTCCACCTATTTTGCTGATGAAGAAGGCATGGCCCCTTTCACTCCAAGTGAAGCAAACACATGCCTCAAAATTTGTGAAGAGGATGATGATGAGTTGGCTAGGATTGGAGTGAAGCCTCACCAAGTATCTCTAACTTATCCTTATCGTTCTTCTGTCTATCCTCCATAGTGTTTTATGTCCAAGAAAACCCTAGGGATAAGGTAGATGGGGGAAGGGGTTATGGAGTTTTGGGAGCTGATAGGAGGTAAAGGTATTTATGGATTTGAAAATGATAATTGGATTACAAGTTGGAGGTAGTGGCTACCTAGGAATTTTAGTGACCTAGGACTTAGGTTTTATGGGAAAGGGATTTAGGGACTAGGAAAAAGTATTGTAGGGGTAGGAATGGGTTTAATAGTGATGAAGTATGGTATTGTATGGTTTATGAGCAGTAAATTGAGTGTAAGGAGATGAAACTAGGGTTTTCCACTAGACAAAATGTCAATTTTACTTAGGAACAAAAACACTATGAAAATGATGTTTAGAACTGCAAGGAGGCAATAAATTGGTGTTACTTACTTGCAAGAGGGTGTTACAAGCCTTTTCTGAAAATTTTGGAGTATTTGGTTGAGTTTTGGTGCTTCTAGGGCTTTCTATACATAAGCACAACACCATGACAAAAGTGTAGTGTTGTTGTGCAAAAGAGCAGCGCCTGTGTATTTTGGTCTGGTGTTTTCGGGTAAAAGCGCAGTGCCAAGACAAAAGCGCAGGGTCGTTGCAGCACTGTTTTGGATACCACTTTTGAAGGCCTTCCCAGTGTCCAAATTCGGCCCAGGATAGTGTGTTGGAAATATCTTGAAGTATACTTTCCAAATAAGCCTTTGGGTTTCTGATTGGAGTTGATTTACCTTGTCAAAAGTTGATTTTCCCAAGACTATTGAAAACGTGCCGAATACGGTGCAGAAATGTAGAGTGTTGGTGCAGGAAATGTTTGGAGGCCTTCCTCAACTCCACATTGAGCTCATGATAGCTCATTGGAAATATATCTATTTATAGTTGTAATTTGACTTGTAAAGCAAATAATTTGGACACTCCATCTATGCAAAATTTTTTTTTACCAAGGTAACTCCAGAAGTGCATCAAACCTCTTATAGCACCTGAATTTTTGATATTTATCTAAAACCATGACACCTATGTATAATATGAAGGAGGTTTTTCTTCTTTGACCTATGATGGACACAAACCTCTCTCATTTTGGTCAAATGCATCTTTTTTTGGTCAAAAACATAGTTTGAAGCAAAATTGGCCCTATGAGTGGCAAATGACTTGAATCTTGGAATGATTTCTTAAAAATTGATGGAGACATGATCTTATGAATTGGAATGGACTCATATTTACTGATAGGGCCTACCTTATGGCTCCTCTTCTCATATTCCTCTTTTTTATTAAAAAACCCTAGCTCAATGGGAGAGGAAATTAGGGTTTAGTGCTTGTGGAAAATGATGACTTAGGCACCCTTGGAACAAGCCAACTCTCTTTGAAATTTGATCAATTGTTGAAGTAGATAATTTTTGTATTTGACATTCGATGTGTTGGCATGTGGATTTCTGAGTTGGCATCCTTTGGGAGATTGAATACTTATTACATTTGAATTGAATGAAGCGAATAATGAGTTTATTTCGGTCACCTTCACACCTTCTACTGCTGTTTATTGAAAATGAGTTAATTTAATGAGCTGACCTAATGAAACCATAGTGATCCTATGAGAAATGAAATAAACTAACTCAATAAGTGACTTTGACTAAAAGTGGAATGAGAGCAGACTTGTTTTCAGCATGATGAAGACATGAAAGAGGGTTAGAAGGCATATACTTGTGATGGAAAATGGGACACTTGACAAGGAAAACCACCAGTGGAACACTTTTATATCATGACCTAATGAAATGATTGAAAATTATTTAGAGTGGAACACCTAAGATGCACATGCAAAATGTGTTTTGATCCCTAGTGGAAGTATGCAAATAATGACACTAACATTAGCTCCAGTTGGGGATCGTAGCTCCTTGGAGGTGCCAAAAACACCGTAGACCAAGTCCCTATCTGTTGGGCATGGATTCAAAAGATAAAAACCAAAATGAATACTGAAAGAATCTGGACTCAGTAAACTTACTCAAGACTGACTCAAGACTGACTGAAAAATATGCTGGAATTGAGCTTATTCAACAAAACCTACTCTAATTGTTCCATTCATCACCTGATCAAGTGAAATGGAACAACCAATGCGACCATATAAGAATTTTGGCTGTTGTTTGAATTCTCCGCAAGTGCTTGCCTATGAGCAAGAAGAAAGAATGACTAAAAGGAAACTCCCATGAAAACTTGTCAACAGATCGAATCTTGATAAAATTTCAAAGCACAATCCCAGCGACTAACCTCTAGAATGTTGCGAAAGGATATTCATATGAATACATATTGATTTACAGCCCATATAATACATTACCTCTCTACTCTAGGTAGTCTTTGTACCTTGGTTTTAAAATTTTCCTAACATTTGTGCTTTCTCTCTTTGATGACTACAGCAAGTCGACAAAAGAACCCTGAAACTCATGAATGACTAATTTTCCTTGATGATAAAAAATAAAACAAAAATATTCTTCATTACTCTCCTGATATGACTCCAAATATTGGTATGAGATTCATAATGAAACACCTGCTGAACAAAACAATGAAGCCGATTGTCGGATCAAGTTTATATCAACACTCTTTTCAGGCTCATAATTAGCTAATGGAGAAGGACTTTTACTGCAGATATCATTCAACACATTAGCTCTTGGGTCATGAAAAACTTGAAAAGAATGTTGAAATGTATCCATCAGTTTTAATGAGACTGCTTGAATTTCTACAGGTTTCTCATCCTTTTCTTTAGATATATTATGAAAATTTTTCTTTAAAAATTGAAATGCTTCAAAACATAGTGGTACAGAATCATCTTGCATCATTTGATCATGTGTTTCAACTTTCAAGCCTTCATCTACAACCTAACATACAATGGCATTCAGTGGCTACAAATCTGGAGCTAAGGAGGATTCTATGTCACAAATGATTTCCTCAACCATTTCAGGAGAACATTTCTCATTAACAACTTGCTCAAGAAGTTCATTATCTACCTCAACCTCAACATCAAAACTGAAAGAATACTGATTTCTAATCTTGGAAAAAATTTCTTTCAGAAATTGAAATGAAGAAAAACATAAAGGCAAGTATCCTTCACTTATTTCAAAATTTTTAGCATTTTCCTCATCTCTTTCATCATAAATATGCATCGATTGATCACTATATTTGAGTTGCTGAAACTAAACTTCCTTCCACAAACCAATTGTTGATTGCTCTGCAAGATTCGCTTCTCTCTGGAGAACATAATCATCATCATACTAATCAAATTTACTAAAATCATCAATATAAGTAATGTCACCAATCATACACATTATATTATCAGATTTTTTCTCCTCGGATTGATCTACAAATCCATTTTCTGATCTATGGTGGCTGGGATTAGCAAAAAAATATTTAGGGCTTGCAATCTCTTCTTTTTCTGGGATAAGTGGGTCATGATGATCTTGAACGGGAAATACATCTCTCATAGTGATCCTTTGCATCTTTTCCTCTATTTTACTTACCAAAATGTCGAGCTTTAGCTCTCAAGATATCAAGTGCTCTGCAATGTTCTTCTTCTCTTCTTCCTTCAGCTTTTCCCTTCTGATTGGTAGATGAGCCTCTACATCTACTACATTGTTATTCATCTCTTCAAGTGTTGCAAGGTTCCTTTCTCTCAGCTGAAACTCCATTTCCGGATCAAAGGCATCCGGGTAATGTAAGAGAGCTGAGCCAAGAGGAGGTCTTATATCATCAGGTATTGAATAATAGACTTGATTGAATCTGGTAAAAAACTGTTGTACTGTCTCCCCTAGCTGTCTTTTCAGCTAGTTATACTCTTTTATAATTAGGAAATGGTTTTTTTTGACCACCCACCTATCGAGGAAAACTTTGATGAACTACGAGAAATATGAGATGCTCACGGCAGGAAAGTTTTTGAACCAAATTTTGACTCTGCCTTGCAAAGAAAGAGCAAATAGCATGATACTGACATCCTCTTTGTCAAATTCAAAAAGGTGAAGGAAAGTCTCAAAATTATATATATGTCTCTCAGTAGTGCTATTGTCATATTCACCATCAAACCTTGGAAGATACGGGTAATGATTTTTAGGGAAAGCATGGAGTATAGGAGGTAAGGTTAGTGGTTTGTATCGATTTGGAATTTTACAAGGTGTAGGAGTATGTACAGAAGTTGTAGGATCAGTCTTGATCTCTTTAGGGTCATCAACTTGAATATGGTCATCATAAGATTAAGAAAAAGGATGTGGACCAAGATCAAAGGAAAACTTGGTATTTACACTTTTCAAATAGGTAGAGTCAAGATTTTGATCATCTTTATCATACAACAAACTCTGGAAAACTTTTAGGATAGTTTCAGGAAAAGAAAAGAAGTAATTTACAAGAAAGCATATTATATCTTGAATTTGACTCCGCTTTGAATACCTGACCTTTGTGTAAGATCCTTCCACTTTCCTGCTGGCAAGCTCGATCCTCTAGTGGAGTCTTTACATCAAGTTGGAGTCACTAGGTGAAGAGTTCAACCTTCATAAGCAACTGAATTATTTCCACCATCAGCAATCCGATATAAAATTTGTTGTTCTTTCCCAGGGAATATATGATCTTTCGCGTTCCCAGTATGGTCGCCAAAATGTTATCACTCATATTGAGCCTCCAGTTGAGAAAGGAAGAGGTAACCTCAAACCACGCTTAGGCAATTAGGTAGCCCTACTAGGCCAGGAGAGGGATCTCTCTGTAAATATCATAGCCAAGATGACTATGGAAAGAAGATATTAGCCTAGATATAGTAGCTCAGGGTTTTTATATTTTGATTATGTAGGGTTTTGCTTGATTAGGAGGAGTCAAACAACTAGGGCAAGGAAATTAGGTCAAAATTTGCAGGGTGTTCTATGGGGCAAGGTAGGTAAAATTTTTTGACATTTAAAGGATGATTATGGTGAGATGATGAGATTGGTGAGGAGTTAGGAAGATCATACAATATGAATTCTCCCTAAACTGAAGAAAATAGACAAATTATGCAAAATTTCCCAAAATAGAGCATGAAAACATGAATTTTGCCTTTCAACTTGAAATTAAGCATATCATAGACATGAAAATGGTTTATGAGTTTACAATACATTCATACAAATGATCACAAAGGAAAAAATATGTCAAACCATTCATACCACATGGATCCCAAAGAAATAGCTACAAATTTATCATTAATGTTGAGGCCAAACTGATACAAAATTGTGTCCTTGAGATGCCAAAGCTCCAAATGAGTCCAACCATTACAATGAATGAATAAATACATCATATAGACCTCAAAACCACTCTCCATAGCCTCAAGTAGTCGAATCCATGAGACAAGGATCAGTTTCAGCTACTCCCAAACAAGAATCTGAAGACTAGGAAGACCCAGTAATTTTCCTTTAAAAGAGAGGAAACTGATTCATTTGACCTCTAAAGGACTTATATGATGTATCTAACCTAGATGAAAATAAAAACATGAAATTTAAATTTATATTGACCTTTTACATCATTAATTTCTCATTTCCCAAGATAAAAAGTAAAAAAGTCAAAATTTGTTGAAGATGATGAAAATTGCATTTTGCTCGCAAAAGCGCAGCACCATGAAGGGAAAAATAACCTCTTTTCCAAGCAATTTTTAGAGGCCTTCCCCGTGTCCAAATCAGCTCCATGATAGCTCATTGGAAATCTATCTGAGTGTAGTTTCCAAAATTGTGCCCATCCACACTGTCAAAAATCACTTCTCCCAAGACTGGTAAAAGCACAATGCCAAGGTAAAAAAGGAAGCAGAAACATGAAAATTTTGTGGTTTTTTGCACTTTTGAGGGACTAGTTCTCCTCCAAATTTTCTAAAACTTTATGTAGTTGATTTCCTCATCATTCTAAACATGATGGTGGTGGTTATTTTTCCATTGGAGGTTCCAATAAAAATCGCAGCGCCAAGGGCGCTACATTTTTTGCAGATTTTATGTGTGCCAAAATTGCTCAAAAAACGAAAAATGCACTAAAGTGCCAAATGTGCCAAAAAATTGCCAAAATTGTGAGCTTACATTCTTATTAAGGGCTTGAGGTATCAAGAGACTCCTCAACAGGTATGTCCAACCTCTCATTCTCCTCAATGATTGGCTCTTTAGCCTTTTCCTTGCCCTTGCCCACCTATTTTGTTGATGAAGAAGGCATGGCCCCCTTCACTCCAAGTGAAGCAAACACATGCCTCAAAATTTGTGAAGAGGATGATGATGAGGTGGCTAGGCTTGGAGTGAAGCCTTAGCAAGTATCTCTAACTTATCCTTATCCTTCTTTTGTCTATCCTCCATAGTCTTTTATGTCCAGGAAAACCCTAGGGATAAGGTAGATATGGGAAGGAGTTATGGAGTTTTGGGAGGTGATAGGAGGTCAAGATATTTAGGGAGTTGAAAATGATAATTGAATTACAGGTTTGAGGTAGTGGCTGCCTAGGAATTTTAGTGACCTAGGACATACGTTTTATGGGAAAGGGATTTAGGGACTAGGAAAAGGTAGTGTAGGGGTAGGAATGGGTTTAATAG
Organism: Pinus albicaulis; assembly: GCA_034641835.2. Taxonomy (NCBI): domain Eukaryota; kingdom Viridiplantae; phylum Streptophyta; class Pinopsida; order Pinales; family Pinaceae; genus Pinus; species Pinus albicaulis. Next base: position 615,741,237 of record CM076581.1, read on the forward strand.
TGATGTAGGATGGTATTGTAGGGTTTATGAGCAGAAAATTGAGGATAAGGAGATGAAACTAGGGATTTCCACTAGGCAAAAGATCAATTTTACTTAGGAACAAAAACACTATGAAAATGATGTTTAGAACTGCAAGGAGGCAATAAAGTGGTGTTACTTACTTGCATGAGGGTGTTACAAGCCTTTTTCTGAAAATTTGGGTGTATTTGGCTGAGTTTTGGTGCTTCTATGGCTTTTTGGACATAAGCGCAACACCATGACAAAAGCGCAGTGCCATTGTGCAAAAGCACAGTGCCTTTGTATGTTGGTCTAGTGTTTTATGGGCAAAAGCGCAGTGCCGCTGCAACATTGGTTTTCAAACCATGTTTGAAGGCCTTTGCGGTGTCCAAATTGGGCCCAGGATAGCTCGTTGGAAAGCTCTTGAAGTCTACTTTCCAAATACACCTTTTTTTCTAATTGGTGTTTATTTACCTTGTCAAAATTTAATTTTCTCAAGACTTGTCAAAAAATGTTGAATGAGGGTGCAGAAATGCAGAGTGTTGGTGTAGGAAACTGTTGGAGGCCTTCCTAAACTCCAAATTGAGCTCATGATAGCTCATTGGAAAGATATATCTGTATATTTTTCATTTTAATTATCAAAAATTTAATTTTGACAATCCAGATATGAGAAAAATTGATTTTCCCAGGGTCACTACAGAAGTGCATCAAACCTCTTGTAGCACATGTATTTTTGAAATTTCTCTAAAACCATGAAACCTATGTAAAATCTGAAGGATTTTTTTCTTCGTTTACCTATGATGGACAAAAAATCTCTCACTTTTGTCAAATTCATCTTTTTTTGGTCAGAAGCATGGTTTGAAGAAAAATTCACCCTATGAGTGGCAAATGATTTGAATCTTGGAATGATTTATTAAAAAGTGATGGAGACATGATCTTATGAGTTGGAATGGACTCATACTTACTGATAGGACCTACCTTATGGCTCCTCTTCTCATATTCCTCTTTTTCATTGCAAACCCTAGCTCAGTGGGAGAGGAAATTAGGGTTTAGTGCTTGTGGAAAATGATGACTTAGGCACCCTTGGAACAAAACAACTCTCTTTGACATTTGATCAATTGCTGAAGTAGACACCTTTTTTATTTGACATTTGATGTGTTGGAATGTGGATTTCTGAGTTGGAAGCCTTTGGGAGACTGAATACTTATTACATTTGAACTGACTGAAGCAAAATCATGAGTTTATTATGGGTCACCTTCACACCTTTTGCTTCCCTTTATTGAAAATGAGATAATGTAATTATTTGACCTAATGAAACCCTAGTGACCCTATGAGAAATGAAAGAAACTGACTCAATAAGTGACTTTGGCTAAAAGTGGAATGAGAGTAGACTTTTTTTCAGCATGATGAAGACATGAAAGAGGGTCAACAAGCATATAATTGTGAAGGAAAATGGGACACTTGACAAGGAAAACCACCAGTGGAACAATTTTATATCGTGACCTAATGGAATGATTGAAAATTCCTTAGAGTGTGACACCTAAGATGCACATGAAAAAATTGTTTTGATCCCTGGTGGAAGTATTCAAATACTATCACTAACATAGCGTAACATATCATAGAGATGATCAATATCAGCAAAATGTCCTTATATTCATTAACACTTCAGATCCTTATAGAATCTTTCACCAACACACACACACATCTAGCAAGGTTTGCACACAGCAGGACTTAGGGTCTCCTCACACACAGCCAACACAAGCCCTTATCCAGACAAATCCACACAAAATTATCACTGATCCAATATTCTCCTTCAAACTTATCCAAAACTTCTAGACTCGATATATTAATCTATTTATACTATTTTATCTTGTGCTAATCTATGGTCCACAAACTGTGGTTTGCGGCCCCTTGGTCTACCCTTTGATCCATTACAATTCATTAGGGGCTTTGACTTGCCCCAAAGCCCCTGCGCCAGACTAAACTATTACAAAATATTACAAAAATATATCCAAAATTTCATTCAGGGGACCCCACTCCAACAAATATGAATACTTATCCTTTAATTTATCCTTAACTTCTACCATTATTCTTTGTCATATCCATACACACATAGGATCGGTTTCCACACCCGAAAAACACCCAGTGCCTTCTTCAATCATATACACAAAAACATAGCGTGCATCACACACATAGCATACATCACCATATAGTACATGCACCTACACCTGACATACAACACCTACACCTACACTGAGTGTTCGAAACAACACAATACATACATCCACACCCTATGTACAACACAACACATACAACTACACCTACTGTACAAAAAAACACATACACCTACACCTGATGCACATGAAAACATAATATGTATACATATACGAATTGAAACACAATGAATACACATATCACAACACCACGACTACATAATGCACATACCTAGTACCGCATGTACACAACACAACATGTATAACAAGCACACACTACCACATGTGGACAACACAACATGTACGTCATGCACACAATACCACATGTGCAATAGTTCCACATGTACACAACACCACCTGCACAACATGTACACAGTACAACATGTTGATAGTACAACATGTATACGACACCACCTACACAATGTGTACCCAACACCACATGCACACTGCACCACATACACATGTATACACAACACCACATGTACAACATATACACAACACAACATGTACACAACACCACATGCCTGACATGTACACAACACAACATGTACAAGATGTACACAACACCACATGCACACAACACCATATGCACACAACACCACATGTAGAATCATGCAAACAACACCATATGTACATAGGACCACATGTAAAACATGCACACAACACCGTATGTACATAACACTACATATACAACATGTACATAGAACTATATGTACACACCACCATATATCAAACTTTTACATAGCACCATCTATACCCAACACTGCATATGAAATATACACACAACAACATATATACAAAACATCTTATGAAAACAACATCACAGGTGAAACATCTACAACATATATACAAAACATCTTATGAAAACAACATCACAGTGCAACATCTACAACATATATACAAAAATATTACTACACATCCAGAGACCACACATTAACTGCACCAAGCTACCTTGCTTCTAGTGTCTCTCCACAATTCATACATGCTTGAAAATATCGTAGATCGCATTGGTTTCATTCCGTTGATGTACCCTTCAACATTACCTGCCATAACATAGACATATACATAGTATAATCACATAATATCAATTCATACCCACATCATACTTACCTTGTAGATATGTAAGGGTTACTCTTCCCACTTAATTCCTCATAAGCTACACTATAACAAAAAAGGTCTTTGGTGAGGGTCATGAATGTGACATACCTTTAAGGTCTATCACCAATGTCACATATGGTGATGGTCCTTAAAAGAAAATTGTTCTAAGTGCATATAGTTGTTATCACTTCGCCAGATTCCCAAGGCTGAATAAGGAATCCCAACAGAGGTAACCATAGACCAACCTTTTAACTTGGTAGCTAGCCCTACCAAGTCGAAGAGGGCTCTCTCCACAAAAAAAATCCTAGGAGGAGGCTAGGTATGAGTTTAGGGGTTTTTATAATTGATTTTGGTCGAGCTACTAGATGAAGGTATGGTCAAGGGAGCTAGGTCAGGGAAAATGAGATAGGGTTGTAGAGATTCAATGGGGAAAGGTAGGCACAAGTCTTAACACTTTTAAAACGATTGTGATGAGATGGTTTTAATACTGATGAGGAGCTAGGAGGATCATGGGAGATGTATTCTTCCTAAATAGAGGAAAATGGAAAAATTATGATATCTTTCCCTAAATAGAGCATGAACAATCATATATTCTGCCTATCAACTTGAAAGATATCATACAAAAAATATGTAATGAATATTAGGACAACATATTCTAACATATGAAACTGAAGGACAAACAGTGATAAATATCATACCACATTTATCCCAAAAAATAGTTGCAACTCTTCTTTATTAACTCGCCAAACTGAGTACAATAGTCCTTGATCAATGAACTAGCATCCGAAATAATTCCAACTATTTCTAAGAGTGAAGAAAGGGACTAAATAAACATCAAAACAACATTCACTCATCCTCAGGGGTAAAATTCATGAGGTGAGGAAGAGATCCACAAAATTCTGAACTGAAAGCTAGAGTATAGGGAGCTCTAAGTGACTCCTCCCTAAATACATTCAAACTGATTCATTTGACTTAATGATAACTTTTACCTAATGAATCTACCCCTAGGTAACTTATCCATAGCACAATTACATTTAGAATCCTTAATTACATAGGTGGAAACATCAATTTCTGAATTAAAGTCAAAATTACAGTGAAAATTCAAAAAAATCCGCAAATGGTCAAGCACGCCATTTTTCTGTCAAGTGTGCCCTCCATGGTACTACCTAATTATGGGTGCCTTCCCAGTGTTCAAATTGGGCCCACGATATATTTTTGGAAATCCCTTAAAATCAAGTTTCCATATCTTCCTTTAGTTTTCAAAATGAAGGTGATTTCATCCCTCAAAACGGAATTCTCTCAAGACTTCTCTGTGCGCAGCACCTTGGCGAAAATAGGGGTAGAAACATGATTTTTAGGGTATTTTTTTCCCTTTTCACTGACCATTTTATCTCAAACACCTTATAAAATTGATAGGGTGAATTTCTTCATCATTATGAATCCAATGGTGGTTCTGTTTGGCCATTGGATTCCTCAAAAAAGTGCGCAACACCTAGGGTGCTGCGCATGTGACCAATTTCACAAAAATAATTCAAAATGTTTCAAAATTGGTGAAGTAGCTGATGATGGTGTTGCTAGGCTTGGATTGAAGCCATTACAATTATGTCTAACTTTCTTCTTCTCTTCTTGGCGAGTTAGGGCTTCAATCTTTGCATTTTTTGCCTTGAGTTTTGCCCTTGTATTTTTTTCTCTTTTGGCATACTATTTAGCAATTATCCTTTGAATCTTGTTGTCCTTTTTAGCCTTATTTAACAACTTCTTGAAGTGTTCATTGATGGCTTGAAGCCAACCTTCCTTGTCTTCTTTGATCATCTCCAAGAATTGATCATCAAGGATGGCTTCATCAATTGTCTTTCCTCTTATGCCATGATGTTTTAAAGTCAAAACCCTAGGGAAGTGTGATGATGGTGTAAAATTGTCTTAGGAATGAGGAATGGAAAATTGAATTTCAGGGATATGTTTCTAGGGATTTACAAAATGGGAAATGGGATAGGGAGTAGTGATATGGTGGAATTTAGGATGGGGAAATTATTTACAAGTTTGGGGTTAGGAGCCTAGGTAGTTGTAGCACCTAGGGCTTAGGGTATTAGGGTTAGGGAAAGGGAATTTGTAATAAAGGGGTTTATGAATGGGTATATTTCAATGTAGGAAGGGTATAAATATGTAGGGAGATTCAATTTTTGGAATTAAGAGTGCAATGGGAGATACTAGGATTTTAAAATGATTTAAAGACCAAATTCTAAAACAAATTTCACAACACCCAAAAAATGAACTTAAAGGAGAGGATAATTGATGGAATTAGCTTTCACTTACTTTTTGGAGGTCGATGAGAACTTTGATGAATATTAGGAAGATATTTTTTTCATTTTGAATGAGTTTCTACCTTTTCTGGTCAAGTGCGCCCTCCCAGATGCAAGTGCGCAATGGCTTTTTGCAAACCATTTTTGGAGGCCTTCCCGAACTCAAAATTGAGCTCATGCTAAATTTTTGGAAATATATCTATCTTTGATACACAATGGACCTGCCAATAACTTAAAATTATCAGGTATAACCCCTCAAAAATCGATTCTCCCAAGCTTGGTCAAAAAGTGCAGAATGAGGGTGAAACAATGCAATGTGTTGTTGCAGGCAAAGTTTGGCGTCCTTCCTCAACTCAAAATTGAGCTAATGATAACTCATTGGAAATATATTCCAATATAGTTGTCATTTTAATTATCATGAAAGTCATTTGGACAATCCGGTTAGGAGAAATTTTGATTTCTCCAAGGTCACTCCATAAGTGCAGAAAACCTCTTGTAGCACCTGTATTTTTGACATTTCTCCAAAACCATGATACCTTTGTAAAAAAATGGAGTATTTTTGTATTTACCTATTATGGAAAACAACCTCTCTCACTTTTATCAAATCCATCTCTGTTTGGTTAAAAACATACTTTGAAGCAAAACTGGCCCAATGAGTGGCAAATGATTTGACTCTTGGAATAACTTCTTGAAAAATGATGGAGACATGATGCTTATCATCTGAAATCACCTCGTACTTACTGATATGACCTACCTTATGCCTCCTCAGATCAGATGTCTCTGATTCGATAGCAAACTCTAGAGCAATGGGAGAGGAAATTAGGGTTTAGCGCTTGTGGAAAATGATGATTTGGGTAGCCTTGGAAAAAGACAAATGCCTTTGACATTTGTTCAATTGATGAAATTAAAATTCTTGCACTTTGACATGTGCTTGTTTGGCATGTGGAACTGAGTTGGAAACTTTTAGGAGACTGAATACTTATTATAATTGAATTGACATAAAATTAAATGAATAAAAAAATAAATTACATCTTGGAATGAAAATCACATTTGAAATCAAAATTACATGATGAAATAAGAATTTGTCTCTAAATATCATTTTCACATGGTGAAGAGATTTTATTTGATCACCCTTTACTTGTTGGCCTTATGCAATGGAATGGAGTTTTATTGGACCATGAAAACCCTAGAAAACCTAATGATGACCTTGACAAGACTAGACTCCATGGTAACATGACATGATTAAATGAATTTATAGATGATGCACAATCAACAATTTATGGAAGTGTGCCAGAAAAAAAAAATGAATTTTGAGGAAGAGTGACTTTTTTAGACTACGTCTACCATCAATGAGTGGATTTTTTGCATGACCTAGTGGAATGATAAAAAAATTATGAGTGGGAGCCCTAAAATGAATATGAAAAGAGTGATTTTGATCACTTATGGCATAATTAAAATTATGACACTGACATCAACCTTATTGGGGATTGCATCTCCTTGGAGGTGTCAAAAATATTGTAGACCAAGTGCCTAACCATTGTGCCAATACGGTCAAAAACTCAAATAGAAATACTTGACTAAATATTGCAACTCAATGACACAAACTAATTTTGAAACTGACTGAAATAAAAAATTTACTAAACTTATTTATGGAAGAATATCATCGAGACTTGAGGTCTTCAAGTATTGATGAAAACCACATGTCTGTTGAAAGCATATGTACAATCAAACGATATCAAAATTCCAGTATAACCAATCAAGAAAATGCCTCCCTAATCGATTCTTCTAATCAGATTCTTTGGAAAATGATAAATATTTACAATTTGGCAGCCAAAAATATAGGTGACAATGATCTCCATCATCACTGAATACTTCAATAATTACCTTCACTGTTGACTGCAATAAACTTGCCACTAGATCTTGAGAAAAATGAAAATCTACCTCTCACTAATCTAGAAGAAACAAGGTACCCTTTTCTCTTGAATCTAAACTCTCTTTATACTACACCTTAGCAAGAGTGTGTTCCTAGTTGTAAAAATTTTTTAAACAAGTTGGTGACAAATTTTTTCTTGAAATAAAAATTCTGAATAGGAAACATAGGAAGAAAAATATCAATGACAGTGCTCAATTCCCTGGTCCTCTGTAATTTGAATACATTATTGATCATCTTCATATGACATGGCAGCTAGATTTTCATTTTTCTTATCACACTCATCAGTCATAAGAGGGAAAACTTCAGATTGTTCGTGAAACTCAAAACCGACATTTCTATCATTTACTGCAGAGTCATCCAAAAAATATTTTTCACTTATTTCAACAAATATCTCATCTTGTTTTTCCTAAAGGGACTAGATTACCTCTTTCTAAGACTTTGTTCTGATGGGATGAGAAAACTTGGGTCAATAACTTTGTTTTCTTCATTCAAGGTGATCTCAACAATAGAGCTCTCCTTTATGGGATATGGAACAACATACTCTTCATCATCAGAATCTAAATTTAGATCTAGAAAATCTAGCTTGACTTTATCACACTCTGAAATTAGAGCTTGATTTTCCTGCATACCATCTTCTGTTTTAAGTAGATCTGAAATAAGACCTCGTCTTCCATCATTTTCCTGCTGCAAACTTTCTTGAGCATCTTGATAAGTATCCTCTAAGTTTTATTTATGTTGTTGAAATGGATTTTCATACAAGGCTTCCATGATCTCATCATCCATGAATTCATCATCTCCATAAAATTTCTCTCAAAATTTTTACAGTAGTTCTGAACTAATATTAAGGATGGACAAGGTTCTTTATACCTTTCAAAGAACATGGTATGAAAATAATTTAAACAATAAATACAAGCAGGCGGAAAACTTTCATACCAAGATCAGGCTTCACCTTCCAAAGTGGCCATGAATATCTTCATAAAGTAGTCTTCAGGAAAATCAATCTTTAATCTATGCACATGCATGCAAAATCTCACCAGATGAAGAGAAAAAACATTACCTTTCACATTTTCGAACTTCGGAAGATATGTCATCTAATCAACCCGAGGTTTGCGATTCGGAAAACCTGGTATGTGATATCAGCTCATGGGAGCATACCTTTGAGAAATTGAATCCATTTTGATAACAATGAAGTCACTAAGAAGTTCTTTAGACTACTGGTTCTTGAAGAGTGGATTCGCCATGAGAATTATAAACCTTGGGATTCTTCGACATTGGAGTCACCAGATGAATGATGCACAACCTTCTTGTGCCTGATCATTGTTCACCATCAACAATCAAATTTGATCTTTTTCATTCTTTCCCAGGGAATATTTGTCTTTTCATTCCCCAGCAACGACACCCGAATTTTATCACTCCATCATATTCCCAACATTGAATAAGGAATCCCAATAGAGGTAACCACATACCAAAATTTTAACTTGGTAGCTAGCCCTACCAATTCGGAGAGGAATCTCTCCACAAAACAAAGCCTAGGAGGCTGAATGGATTAGGGTTTTAGGCTAGGTAAGAGCTCAGGGGTTTTCATAATTGATTTTTGTCGGGCTGTTGGATGAAAGTATCATCAAGGGAGCTAGGTCAGGGAAAATGAGATAGGGTTGCAAAGATTCAATCGGGAAAGGTAGGAATAAGGCTTAAAAATTTTAAAATGATTGTGATGATATGATTTTAATATTGATGAGGAGCTAGGAGGAGCATGGGAGATGTATTCTTCCTAAACAGAGGAAAATGGATAATTATGATATCTTTCCCTAAACAGATCATGAGCAAGCATGTATTATGCCTATCAACTTGAAATAGATCATACAATAGAGATGTAATGAACATGAAGACAAAAAATAATGACATGTGAAACTGAAGTAAAAATAATGATAAATATTATACAACATTATCCAAAAAAATAGTTGCAACTCTCCTTTATTAACTGGCCAAACTGAGTACAATAGTCCTTGATCAATGAACTAGCATCTAAAATAATTCCAATTGTTTCTAAGAGTGAAGAAATAGACTAAATAAACATCAAAAAAACATTCACTCATCCTCAGGGGTCCAATCAATGAGGTGAGGAAGAGATCCACAAAATTTTGAACTGAAAGCTGGAGTATAGGGAGCTCTAAGTGACTTCTCCCTAAATACATTCAAATTGGTTCATTTGACTTAATGACAAATTTTACCTAATGAATATACCCCTAAGTAAATTATCCATAGCATAATTAAATTTTCCATCATTAATAACATAGGTGGAAACAGAAATTTCTGAGATAAAGTCATAATTACAGTGAAATTTCAGAAAAATCATCAAATCGTCAAGTGCGCCATTTTTCTGCCAGGTGTGTCCTTGCTAAGTCAAGTGCACCCTCCATGTTCCAGCCTGATTTTGGGTACCTAACTAGTGTCTAAATTAGGCCTAGGATAGATCGTTGGAAATCATTCTATTCGAGTTTCCAGATCTTCCTTCAGTTTTCAAAATGAAGGTGATTTCATCCCTCAAAACTTCATTCTCCCAAGACTTCTCTGTGCACAATGCCAAGGCCAAAATAGGGGCAGAAACATTATTTTTAGGGTGTTTTTTGGCCTTTTCTCTAACCAGTTTGTCTCGATAACCTTATAAAATTGATAGGGTGCATGTATTAATCATTATGAATCTAATGGTGGTCTCTTTTTGGCCATTCGATGCCTCAAAAAGTGTGCATCTCCTAGGGAATTGCACATGTGACCAATTTGTTGATATAACACTGTCCATGAACACAGAGAAAAAGATAGATTTTGAAAAAATGATTCAAAATGTCTCAAAACTTGTGAATTGGCTAATGATGGTGTCACTAGGATTTGACTGAAGCCTCTACAAGTATGTCTAACTTTCTTCTTCTCTTCTTGGTGAGTTAAGGCTTCAATCTTTGCATTTACTGCCTTGATTTTTTCCCTTGCATTTATTTCTTTTTTGGCATAGTGTTTGGCCATTATCCTTTGAATATTGTTGTCCTTTTTAAACTTTTTTAACAACTTCTCTGATTTTTCATTGATGTCTTGAATCCAACCTTCCTTGTATTCTTTAATCATCTGTAAGAATTGATCATCAAGGTTGGCTTCATCAAGTGTCTCTCTCCTTCTGCCATGATGTTTTAAAGTCAAAACCCTAGGGAAGTGTGATGATGGTGGAAAATGGTCTTAGGAATGAGGAATGAGAAATTGAATTTTAGGGATATGGTGCTAGGGATTTATGAAATGGAAAAAGGGGATAGGGAGTAGTGATCTGGTGGAATTTAGGATGGGGAAATTATTTACAGGTTTGGGGTTAGGAGCCTAGGTAGTTGTAGCATCTAAAGCTTAGGGTATTGGGAAAAAGGGTCAGGCAAATGTAATTTGTAATACAATGGTTTATGAATGGGTATTTTTCAATGTGGGAAGGGTATGAAGATGTAGGGAGATGCAATTTTTGTATTTAAGAGTGTAATGGGAGATACTACGGTTTTAAAATGATTTAAACATCAAACTCTAAAACAAATTTTAACAACATCCAACAAATGAAATTGATGGAGAGGATAATTGAGGTAATTATATTTTAGTTACTTTTTGTAGGTTGATGAGAACGTTTTTGAAGCTTAGGAAGAATTTTTTTTTAAGTTTAAAGGAGTTTCTGGCTTTTCTGGTCAAGTGCACCCTCCCAGAAGAAAGTGCGTCGTGCCTGTTGGAAGACCACTTTTGGAGGCCTTCCGAAACTCCAAATTGATATCATGATAGTGCGTTTGAAATATCTCTCTCTTGGCTACACAATGGACCTATCAAGAACTGAAAATTATTAAGTATAACCCCTCAAAAATCAATTCACTAAAGACTGGTCAAAATGTGTAAAATGAGGGTTAAAAAATGCAGTGTGTTGTTGCAGGCAACGTTTGGAGGCTTTCCACAAATCCAATTTGAGGTCATGATATCTCATTGGAAATATATTCCAATATATTTTTCATTTGACTTATCAATAATTTCATTTAGACACTCCAGCTAGGAGAAAACTTGATTTTCCCAAGGTCACTCTAGAAGTGCAAAAAACCTCTCGTAGCACCTATATTTTTGAAATTTATCCAAAACAATGATACCTATGTAATAAATGAGGGAGATTATTATTTTTTGACCTATTATGGAAAAAAACCTCTCACTTTTATCAAATTCATCTCTTTTTGGTCAGAAACATACTTTGAAGCAAAACTGGCCCTATGAGTGGAAAATGATCCGACTCTTGGAATGACTTCTTGAAAAATGAAGGAGACATGATTTTTATGAGCTGAAATGACCTCATAATTATTGATATGACCTAACTTATGCCTCCTCATCGTAGATGTCTGTAATTCCATAGCAAACCTTAGCTCAGTGGGAGAGGAAAGTAGGGTTTAGTGCTTGTGAAAAATGATAATTTGGGCACCCTTGGGAAAAGACAACTCCCTTTGAAATTTGATCAAATGATGAAATAAAAAATATTTCACTTTGACATGTGTTTTTTTGGCATGTGGAACTAAGTTGGTAGCTTTTGGGAGACTAAGCACTTATTATATTTGAATTGACATAAAATTACATGAATGAAAATAAAATTACATCTTGGAATGAAACTCACATATGAAATACAAATTACATGATGAAATAAGAATTTCTCTTTAAAAATCATCTTCACATGGTGAAGATAGGTTATTTGATCACCCTTTACTTTATGGCCTGATGCAATGGAATGTAGTTCTATTGGACAATGAAAACCCTAGAAAACCTAATGATGACCTTGACAAGACTAGACTCCATGGTGACATGACATGATGAAATGACATTATGGATGATGTACAATCAACAAGGTATGGAAGTGTGCCAGCAAGAAAATGAATTTTAAGGAAGAGTGATGTTTTTAGACTAGAGCTACCATCAGTGAGTGAATTTTTTGCATGACCAAGCAGAATGATAAAAAATTTCTAAGTGGGACCCCTAAAATGAATATGAAAAGAGTGATTTTGATCATTGATGGAAGAATGAAAATTATGACACCAACAATAGTGATGGTCCTTTAAGGTTTATCACCAAAGCCATTTTGGGTGACACTTTTGGTCAGGGTTGTTAAAGGCTCGTTACTAATTCTCTCTTTGGTGAAACTTCCAATGACGATATTTTTATTGACCGTCACCAATGCTATTTTTGATTACTTTTCATGACAACCAAAAAATGTTCATCATCATTGATCATTCCAATGAGTTTATGATGAGAATTTGTGCATGGAACTTGTTTTTTGTCAAAATATAACAATTGATGAGCATTATTGTGGAGCCTTTTTCATTATGTGTCCAAGGCTATAATGGTTAGAGTCAGTCATTTTTTTAAGAAGAAATTAGTGTGTATCATTTCTATCAAGGAATGATAATATAGTTTTCATATGAGTCAACACATGATTCATCTCTATTAGGTTTATTATATAACAAATTCCCTTTAGATAAAGTTCCACTTGTGTGTGTATGAACTATATTATTTAATACATAATCAAGCTCTGTTAATTATATTAATGAGAGGGACCTAGCACTCCTAAATTCTCTTGGCACACCTTAACATGCATTGGCACACATGACTAACATTCCTTGGCACTTCACATGTCTTATAACATATTTATACCTAGAACATATTTCCATGACTACAACACCCAAGCACATGTTGGCAGGCACTATCATCACATAACACTCTCCTAGCATGTGTTGGCACCCTCTAGTCGATAGAATTCCTTAGAATACTTTGGCATGCATTAACATACATTATCACTTGGCACACATTGGAACTTAGCATGTATTTTAACCTATTATTAATCTACATAGTATGCCCCTTTTCAAAAATATAAAGTCTTGACTTATTAACCCTCTTATATTTTCATTTCCTTGCATTTTATCTTGGTTCTTCCTTTTGTTTCCTTGACACATATTGGCATATGTTAGAAGCTTGTACATCATAGCATGCCTTAGCATTTGGCATGTCTTGGCATGCCTTGGAACAACTTTTCACATTTTAACATGCATTATAACTCCCTAACACACTCCGACACTTTTTAACATGCCATAATATTCACTAGCATTCCTTACCAATGCTTAGAATACCTTTTCACTCACTCATTGGCATGTAAGCTAGCACTCATTAAAACTCCCTAGCACACCTTCATATTAATTCACTTCCATGCATTTCGACCTAGTGCTCCATTGGGTTTCCTTAGTACTCCTTACACTCCTCAGGATGAATTAGCACTCTTTGGCACAAAATTATCACTCTTCGACATACCCTGTCACTTCACAACATGTTTATAAATCCCTAAAACACATTGTCACTTGGCACATGTTGGAACTTGGGAAATCTTATCATTTCAAGAATTCATTGAGATTCCTTAGTATGCTTTGTCATGATTTAATATTAAATTTATTTGAGATCAATTATTGGGAAGTAGATGAGAAGCAACAAAGGAATATTTGGCACTTAGAATGAACTAACACTTGGAACTTGGAACCTATTGGCACATAGTGTTGGTGTGCCTAGCATGCCCCTATTGGAAAAGGTAAATTGATGACTTGTTACCCTCTCATGTGTTTATTTACTTGTACTTTAACTTGTTTCTCCTTTTTGTTTCCTTGACATTCCCTGGCATGTATTGTCGCAACCTTCCACATCTTGGCATGCCTTAGCACTTGGCACATCTTAGCATATTTTGCATGCCTTTGCAATATCTAGCACATGTTAACATTCCCTAGCATGCCTTGGTACTCATGCCCTCACAAATATCCTTACAAATTGAGAACCTAATCAAGTCCCTAGCTACTGCAATTCATGTAATATTGGCCTGCTTCAACCCCAACAACTTGACCAATTGCACCTACTACAAGTAGATTGTGCCTTGTTCACCTAAGAACTACCTATGATGCATCTTTAGCAACTCATGTCCAAGCTCAAATTTTCCCACTTAAGAACATACTAAGACAAGGATCAGAGCTAGCCATGGCCATAAAAAAAATAAGCAACATAGCTTACATAGGAAATATTTCACAAGTATGTCGAGTTCATATAGATAATAGAGCATTAACTGAGAGTTTTCAAGAACCATAAGATGCATAAGACACACAATATATAAGCCACCACAAGTTGACTACCCCAAAACCTATACACAACAATGTATATAAATTTTTTTCTAAAATAGTTTAAAACATGAGAATTTAGCCAAAGTGTGGCACATATCATATACAAATAATATCTAAAGGAAAAAAACTATTGTGCCCAGAACAAAGTCTCCCTTTGTCTAAAACTGGTTTGTCGAGCTCCTTATCACAATCATAGGATTTCCTCCTACAAATCATATTACAAACTTCTCTTAACACACTTCATCCTTGGCACACTTGAATTCACTAGCACTCCTCACAAACACTCTAATTTTTTCATTTCCATTCATTTTGACCTAGTTCTCCCTTGTGACGCCTCGACACTCCTTAAAACTCCTCAAAATGCATTGAAATTGTCAAACATGTGTTAGAATTCCTTTTCATTCCTTGGAATTCCCTGACCCTCCGTAGATCTCATGCCCTCACAACTACCGTTACTTAATTTGGAACTTGGGAACCCAACCAAGTTCTAGCTTGACCAAGTTACAGTTACTATAACTACACAATGTTGTTGAATTGTGTAGCTTGGGAGGTACTTCACAAGCCTAGTGATATGGGTTTCAGTGAGTTTTGTCATAAAAGGCTTTGTGGGAAAAGAACCCAAGAGGAGGGGTTTTGGACGGTTTAAAATCTAAAATAAAATTAAAAAGGAAAATTAATATTTCCTAATGTTTAAGTGGATAAAACTCGTAATTTCTAGAGGTTTCCTAAGAGGCCTAGAAAGGAAAATCTATTTAAGGAGGCTTTAGTATGAATTCAAGAAAATCAAGTGGGAAGGAGCTCATTTGATGAAGGATGCCAAGAGAGATGTAGTCCAAAATTAGGTTGAGTTATAGGGTTGAGTATGGGTTGTTAAAGGGATGCTTGATCATCCACCAAGAGAAATATCATCTTGTGAGGGCTCACAAGAATTCTGCATACCTTAATGGGTTCAAGCTAGGAAGTAGGATGGCATATTTTTGGTTCTATTATGGAATATTGAGCTCAAGGGAAGAAAATCATGAGAATTTGGGCATGTGATTTCAATGGTGTTTCTACGTGAAGGCCACATGAATTTATGAAATAACAGAGAGGTTTGAGACCCTGTATTATGGTGGTTAGTAGGTTGCAAGGTATGTAATAAATACCTACACAAATGGAGGATGGTCTACACTATAATTTAGGTCTAGAATGGAAGTATCCACAAGTGTTATATTAATTGAGGTAATCATAGTTTGATGGTTGTAGAGATATGAAGTTCAGGTCAAGATTCAGTCAAATAAATTCCTAGAGTCTATGGATCCATATGAGCTAGGTATAGTCTCTTATGGAAGAAAGAGTTGTTGTCTTTGATATGGGTGTTATCACTCCCCCATGCTTCCCAAGGTTGAGAATGGAGCTTAAGGAAGGTAACCACAGACTAACCTTTAGGCCAGGTAGCTAGCCCTACCAAGACCAGAGAGGGATATATCAATGTCATTTTTTAGCTAAAGGGATGACTGCATATAATTTTTTAGGCTAGTTATGATGCTCAGTAGATTAGGGTTTTTGTTTTTTTGGAGTTTTTCTAGATAATAATGATAGTTAGGGAACTAGGTCTAGGGTTTAGGTCAAATTTCAAAGGCTATATTGCAAAGGTAAGGGTGGGGCCAGGTAGGTAATATTAGAAGCATGCTTAATTTTTCATTGTGTATAGAATGAACTGATATGGAGTCAGAATGATAATTAAATTGAATTTATTCATTAGAAGAGCAGAGACATGTGCATGTAAATATTACAAAAAACAGAGCATGGAAAGCATGATTTATGCCTATAAACTAATAATACTTAACATAAGGAAACATATATGTCAAATATGGATAACATAACATTGAAAATGATAAGTTTACAGACAAAAACAAATTCTCAAAGGCATACCAATGGAGTCTCAACACTATGTTTGCAATATTGTCTTTGATTTCATGAACAAAAGCTTGTACAATAGCTCCACTACAAATAAAAACTACCCAACCTCTTAAAATACTTTAGGTGGACTACTTATAGAAAATAGAGTTCTTGAAACCTCATAGGGTCTAAATCCTATCCAAAAAGAATCATAATTACATCAGAGGAGTCACTTCCTAGAATCTAGAGAAATTAGAAACTAATCCCTGAAATTTAGCTAAGGACTAGGAGTGTGTGTCCCCTTCATTAAATTACATGTTTTCTCATTCATAGAGGAAAAAAAAACTCAAATACATCAAATTACCCATTATAGGACAACTATAAACTAATTTTGGAGTTTTCCTTGCATGACAACTGTCTGAAAGGAATCCTATGCAGAAATGTAGTGCCTTTTGCATAAGCGTCACTCTTGCCTAGCATAAACGTTGCACCTGTTCAAGGGTGATTTTGGCCCACTTAGAAGCATCCAAATGAAAATATAAAATTTGGGCTGAGTAGCCCTATGACTCTAGTCTCCAATTTAGCTTTAATTTTTATAAAACACCCACGGAAGATCACCAAAAGTGATTTTTACCAACCTCACTCTAGAAGAACCGCGCCTAGTGAAAAACACTCGTAGAATCATAGAAAAGAGGTAGTTTTTTTATTTTTTATTCAAAACAAGATATTTTCATGGAAAACCAAGTCCAAATTTGGAATGTACCGATCAATATGAACCCATCCATGTAATAAAAAATTCATTTTGATGCCCTAAGAGAAAACGTCACGCTTCCAAGTGACGCTTCTGTGGAGGAAAATTTTCTACATTTTTGCAAAAGTAATCAAAAATACCAAATGTGCTCAAAATTGACCAAAATGTTTTCTATGATGCCTGTGGAGGATAGGTTAAACATCCATGGATTCCTCAAGAAAGAGGTCTAATTTTTCCTTCTCATTGACCTTCATTTGATCTTCTTTAAGCTTTTTCCTCACTTGTTTGAGCCGGATTTGGGAAATTTTGTTTCTGGCACAATAGTGATTGGTCATATGGCTCTAGAGGTTATTTTTATTTTTATATTTCTTTAGAAGCTTATCAAAGTTTCCATTGACCCTATCAAGCCAATAATATCTATCTTTATTGATTTCATAAAGAATTAGTTCATAAAAAATCTGCTAGCCTGATTTAGGAGTTGATTCTCTTTCTCTCTCAAGCACCCTCTTGAGGCCTCTTGTCCTTGGTCTGCTTCTTTTTGTTCCAACTGCTGAATCCTCCAACTGATAATCATTTACTATTTCTTTTCCCTTGCTTTTATCTGCATCAACATGTACCTTTGACTTTTCTTAGAGGAGTAGTTTCACCCTTAACTGAAGATTCTCTTGCTATATGAATGTGATCTGAGAATTTTCAATTGAGAAAACCTCCATCAACTATGCTATTTCTAAATATTTCTCCTTTATGATTTCCTCAACTTACTTATCCTTCACATGTTCTACGATGTCAACTTATAAGGGATTTTTTTCATCATGGTGCTTCGATGGCTACTCACAATCATGACCAAGTGGTTGATCCATTGTTTGTCTTTACTCAAGTGTATTTTCAGGTGCCAATACACCTCTGATGGTCTTAGGAGAAAAAAACATTCTCTTTCCCTTCTCATAGGTTTGAGTGATCTCAACCTTGGGTTTTTTAAAATCTGAGCTTGCCTTAATGAAGAGTTAACTGCCTTTTATTTTTCTAATGATGTGTTATGAACAGTAGGTGGACTAGTAGCAGGAGTTGATGCTACTTTCTCCATGAAAATTTTTGAGGTCATATTGTTTGCTGAGATCTAGTGCAAAACAATAAACTTAACCAAACCATGGTGAAATAGACTAGGATGAGGACTTATATCTTTTCTCTGTACTTTTTCCACCATCTTGACCAAACGCTTGAATAGATTGTTTGACAAATTGAATGATTTGGTAGCTGTGAAGTGCATTAGTATCCTGAAACAATATTGGTATAGTCTTGAAAATATTCCCTTGCATGTAAAATATTTCATGATCAGCTTCATTAATGGGGCATAATTATCAAGTAAATGCCTGAAAAGGAAAAAAAAAATTAGGTTCATCTCTACAATGATGTTTTAGGAACATTGGGTAGTTTTCAAGGTCCAATTCCATGCCCTTGAACCTGACTTCTCCTTCAATGGGAATCCATGTTACTAAAGTGATGGCCTTTTTTGATAGAGTGAATTTAATGCCTAATATGATGGCTTCGTCTCTGCTGAATTTAGTGGCAAAAATGGTGGTCAATGGGGCATGACATTCTACCTCCATGATATTCTCACAAAATCTAAGACATCCAGTGTTTTCAAAACATCTCTTAACATATGGGGAGGCATAAATTTATTGGAATGTGGATGGCTCAAATCTATAATGGTGGCCTCCCTTTTGAGCTTTATTTCACTCTCCATAGTATTTGTGAATAGGATGAAACCCTCCTAGATTAAATGAGTGGGTAGAGACAGTGAATTTGGGAAAAAAGGGGATGGGTATGGTAGCTTTAGGGTTTGTGATGAGGTATAAGTAGGTTGAGGAAAATTCCCAAAAAAAAGTGAAGAATTAGGGTAATATGTTAGCTTGAGCATAAAATTGGAATATCTTGAAATAGGTATGGGGAGGTGGATCAAAATTGGAAAACACATATATTTCCATTTTTCTTGTGAAAGAGTAGTGGGGACTTAGGATTTTATGAAAACAATGGTAAAGGGGACTATGAGTAATAGGAGTTTTTGTGGTAGGGTTTGTGAAGGATGAGTGAAGGTTTATATGGTGGGGAAAGGGTCTCCAATGGCTAAAACCAATCAAGGAGGGAGAAAACCTAAGACATAGAAGAGAAAAAACTTAAGGATAGAAAACACTCATATACTTATGAATTAACTTGAATAAGGCATTTAAGGTAGCCACTTGCTGATTTTGGAGGCCACAGAATGTTTGCAAACTTGTTTTCAAGCTTGACTAACTGATTTGGAGGTTGAAACCCAAAAACGTAGCACTCTTTGCAAAAACGTAGCATTGTGGTAGAAGTGTAATACCAACTCTCAGAAATGTCGCACTGCCCCATAAACGTCGCGCTACTTCCTCACAAATGTCGCGCTGCCTCCAGAAGCGTAGAAGAATGGATTTTCCTACAATTTTTTCGGTTTTCTTCCACCTTTGGCAATGGTAGAGTACTTTGAATGTGAGAGATGAAATTTATCAAGAAAAGGAGGTTAAAATGAACTAAGGAAATGATTTTTTTCTTTTAAAACATCAATAAAACACCCTTTTTGTGATTGAGTGAAAACATGACCTTTTGAGGAACACTTGGCTTTTTTTTTAAATATTTTGACAATTGTATCTTTTTTTATTTTCCTACCTAAGATAATTCCCTTTTAAATTTAACTTCTATGATGGAAATGAATGACCCTTATTTCACCTTCTTTCTTATAGAATTTGGAATTTTATGGTGGCGAAATGAAAGACACCTAGACACTGACCTAGGTGAAAGCATGGTGACATGACCTAAGTCCCTAAATGAAAATAAGAACATGAATCATGAAATGAAAATGACCATGAATAGACTAGAGGGAGTAGTTTTTGAATACTCAGAATTATCCAGCGAACATAATTTTATTTGAAAACGGACTTGGAAATATAACATTTTGATCTAGAACCACTACTAGAAAAATTTTAAGAGTATATTTTGATCACTAAATAGTTGACACTAACATTGGATCCAGCTGGCGATGGCAGCTCCTTCAAGAGGTGTCAATAACACTGTAGATTAGGTAGCCTCATCCATTTGACGAGGGATTCAAAACTAGAAACTGAAACAACTTCGACAAACTTAAAGAATGACTAAAAAACTGATTGAACTTTTGGGAATTTTTTGAAAGAAAAACATCAGCTGATCATAGAAGTCTCATGACCTTATCCTCAGGCTTGAAGCTTCTGCAACAAATTCTTATTCTTGACAAAAAATAAAAGTGATATTTACAATGAAAGCGAACTTTTTTCTTCAAACTTAGGTAAGGTAGTGTTTGAGGAACCTACCATTCATTGGTCCTCCCAGAATTTCTTGCCCATCAGGATATTTTAACAAGAATGCCTTATTACCTCTAAAGGTTGTGATCTTGTATGGACCTTTCCATAGATTATCAAACCTATTATGCTTACCTTTGTCTTCATTTCGGGCATCCCATCGAATGACAACATCTCCTACTTTGAAATAGTCATCTTTGGTCTTCTTGTCATACACTTTCTTGATTTTATCCTGAAGTTCTGAAGTATGATTGAAGACTTCTTCTCTTGTGTGTTGTAAATGAATCATTTGAATGATTCTTCGCTTGATATAATTTGGTTCACTGCCGATTTTTTGTAGAATTTTTATCATTGGAATAGCTAAATGAGTGGGAAATATTGTGTCAGCACCATACACAAGATGAAAATGTGACATATTGATTGATCTCTCCGTGCTAACTCTATCCGCTCATAGAGAATTTATGAGCTTCTTGTGCCAATTTCTCTTGTTCTCTTGCATCATCTTATTAATTATATTCATCAATGATTTGTTTGACTATTTAACCAACCCATTTCCATGGGGATAGTATGCTATAGAATGACCAAGTATTATGTGTTATTTATCAAAAAAAAAAAATCATTTTATTAGACTTAAAGGAAACTGCATTGTCACTAATAATTTTCTATGGACAACCAAAACGAGAGAAGATATTAATTTGGAAAAATTGAATGATGATAGTATATGTAACTTGCCTCGTCAAAATGGCTTCAATCTATTTTATGAAGTAATTAGTAGGAGTGAATATCCATTTATGTTGAGTTCATGAAGGAGGATGGATCTCGCCAATGAAATCAAGACCCCACTCCTATAAAGGTGCTTGAAATGCGATGGGTTTTAAGGGCAATGAAAAAAGCTTTCTTTTTCCTTGAAAAAATTGACATTCATGAAAAATCATGAAAATATTATACACATCTGAAATAAAATTTTCCAATAGAATCCAGCCCTCAAAATCTTATTTGTTGTAGTCTTCCAGAAAAGATGACCACCATAGTCACCTTTATGAAAGTCATTCATCGCTTTTTCAACTTCTTCTACCAAGAAATTCAACAAAACTCCACCTGGATATTTACAATACAAAGCATTGTTAAAGATGCAATACTTAATAGACTCAACTTCAAATATATGGTTTTACTACTAGGGAAGTCGGAAGAAGGATTCAAGTGTTGCAAAACATAAACAATATCAGTGTACCATGCCGATGAAATAAATATTTCAGATACCTGATGTAATGAATCAACTTATTGCTCCTCAGAGAATGCAACAATAAAATTAATTTCTAAAGCATAGATATTTGAGTCTTCCATAAGCTTTTCCAAGACTTCTCCCTTGATTAGTTTTTTAGGCTTGATCTCCAAGTCATACTCCAACATAACAGTAATCCATTTTCCATGCCGACCTTCAGGATCATTCTGTGTAAGCACGTCTTTGACAACAATGTTTAGAACATATGCAATCACTTGATAATGAATAATATAGAATCAGAAGTCCTTCAATCATTTAACTAGTGCCAAGGCATATTTTTCAATGATGTTTTACTATAGAGCTGCATCTCTAATTGTTCTACCGAAGAAAGTGATGGGCTTTTCTATTTTCTAATTTCTCTTTTGCATAAGGACATAAGCTAGAGTATGCTCTGAAGAAAAGGAAAAAATGATGAAACCAAGTATGTAATATGGACTAATAAGAATAGCATGAGATAAAGAAACTTTTACTTGATTGAAAGACTTCTTTGCTTCCTCAGACCATTTTACTTCACTATCTCTCTTCAACATGTTAGTAATTTGCCTTAAATGTTCAACAATATTGGGAAGAAACATTTTGAGAAAATTGATTTTAACATTGAATGACTGAATCTCCTTCTCGCTTCTAGGATTGTCCAAGCTTTGAATCACTTCAATTCTTAAAGGATCAATTTGAGTGTCATATTTTTGACGCAGGGTAACCCTGCAAAACATAGAATATTTCAACCCGTCATGCATATACAAAATGCGTCTCAAATAACTTCCTAACAAAAAACTTCAATCTAGGCAATTTCACACTCTTTTACATGTGGAAGCTTGTAACATTGATTCACCAATTAGTATGATTCAAATCATTCAACACATATATATTTTCCAAAAGTCTCAAGAAAACTTTTAATTAAAATCCCCTTCGTTTAATTTCAAACCCTCAACCAAAGCTTATCACATCACAACTCAGAAGTTCCAATTTTATTAATTAAATCCAAAGCCTATGGATATTATGCCTTCTTCGACCCTTACACTTTAATTGAAGTGCCATTGCATATGGAATTATACATTCCACTATCTACTCACCTTCAAGGCATCAATTGGAAATGCTACCATACATAGATTCAAATCTTGATAAACCCAATGCCAATATAAAACCCAAGGCATGTAATTATTACACCGCAACTTATCAACCCAATTACCAAGATTTTAAAGTCAAAAAACCTTACCCAATCGATCAACAATGTGCCTTTTGTAGAAATTTGCTGAATAATGATTAATTATCCACTGAGACTATCCTGATCACATACAATTAAAATTCATATGCAACACATAATCTCTTCCACTCAGATCATCACACATGCGGAAAATAAATCAAGCGATAACACATCAAATCATCATACACATTAACACAGTATGTATGGGGAAAGCTTATAGCTGAAAACCCCGCAGCTATTGTGTATATTATAATGGAGAAATAATGTAACAAACTCAGTACAATACTCCTCACAAGTCCTCAGTACTTTCTCATGAAGTTACACACAAACTAGCTCAGTTTTGAACAGGTTACTGGTTCAAAACTCACCGCCAATTGCCTTGCCTCTATTGCGCAATCCAGGCCTGTCTATATAGAGATCCAAGGTTCGAATCTCCTTGGCTTGATAGCGCAATCATCATGGGAAATTCCTCCAAGTGTGGTACAAATCTCATGCACAACTGATGTCGCCACTGATAGCTAACTCCACCCTTTCATCTACCTCTTTCACTGGTCTCCACTGAACTGTCCATGCACTGTAGTGAACTGATGTGTTCTTGAGTTGAATATTGAGTTACTAATTAATGAATTAAATAATATTTAATTCACTCCACTCATTACTAGTTGATTAGCTAGTTAAACTAATCTCAACTAGTTCAACTAAGTTAAACTGAACACAACTCCACTAGTTGTCTCATTAACTCCACCAAACTTCTGCCACTGAAGTCCTAATTGAAGTCAACCATGCATGAGCTCACCAAACCCTTAGGAATAGCGTAATTCCTCTGTCAGATGCATGAGCCACTTCCAAGGCTCGAACTGAAGTGCTCCAAGAGAGTAAGCTGAAGTTTATAGTCCAAATATTATTAAGGGTAAATAATATTTGACTTCCCTATTTTTAGGATAGGCAGTCTAAATATAGACTTCGACCTATAGGTCAAAAAATAGAGGTCCATCTATTTTTACCAACATGACCAATACTCCAAGAATAACATACTGCAACCCCTGGACCATGCTCCATGTGTCTAAAAATAGACATAGTCTAAAAATAGACTTTGCGCCAGAATTTGCCTGCGGGCCCACTTAGTGAAGGCGACTTCATTTCACTAAGCTCCATCATCTTGCTGCATTTTCAACACTCCCTCTCAGCAAGATATGGATTATATGCAACCCCTATCCTGCCTCTGTGGAATTCGAACTTGCTCTTGGTGAGCGCCTTCGTCAGGATGTCGGCATCCTGATCCTCCGTGGGAACATATGAAAGCATCATGATTCTCCGCTGAACACAATCTCTGATATGATGGTACCTGATGTCGATGTGTTTGGACCTATCATGAAATATTGGATTAGCCGAGAGCTTGATGCAGCTCTGGTTATCACAGTAGATCATTGTAGGCTCCAAATGCAACCTGAACAAACCTGCGAGGATCTTCCTCATCCAAATAGCCTCGCATGCAGCCAAGCTAGCTGCCATGTACTCGGCCTCTGTTGAACTGAGTGCCACGGATCTCTGCTTCCTGCTGTACCAGGAAACTACTGTCGACCCAATGCTGAAAACTCCTCCAGAAGTGCTCTTCCGGTCCGTTGGACTCCCTGCCCAATCTGCATCAGTGAAGCCAGAAAGCTTCGCTCCATCCTCCTGTCTGTACCATAGACCATATCCCGATGTGCCTCTAATATAGCGCAATACATGCTTGCTTGCCTTCCAAAAGAGCTTGGTAGGCTTAACCATAGCTTGCGAAAGCTAGTTAACAGCATATCATATATCGGGTCGTGTATTGACCAGATACATAAGCGACCCCACCAACTGTCGATAGACAGTGGCATCCACTACCTCCGCTGAAGTAGCATCCTCCTTCCTCCAACCCCCAGGAAGAGGAGTGTCAACAGGCTTGCAGCCTTGCATGTTGAACCTCTCCAGAATCTCCCGGGCATACTTGCCCTGAGAAACAAACAGTCCTCCGCTGCGCTGCCAAATCTCCAATCCCAGGAAATAATGAAGGATGCCCAAGTCCTTCATCTCAAGCTCTCGTGCAAGATCCTCCTTGCATGAAAGTATCAACTGCTCATCGCCAGTCAAAATCAGATCATCTACATACAGTACGATGATCAACAGCTTCCCCTCCACCACAATGTGGTACAAGTTTGGATCCGCCTCACTCTTGGAGAATCCAAGCCCGGTGAAGTAGCTGTCTATGCGAGTGTACCAAGCATGAGGTGCTTACTTCAACCCTTACAATGCTCTCTTGAGTCGGCACACATGCGACTCACTGCTGAAGATCTCGAAACCTTTAGGCTCCTCTATGTACACCTCCTCCTCAATAACTCCATTGAGGAACGCAGTCTTCACATCCATCTGATGAATGTGGCACCCCATCCACGCTGAGAGAGCAAGGATCGTTCATATGGAAGATTACCTTGCGACAGGTCCAAAATTATCCTCATAATCGATCCCCTCGATCTGTGAAAAGCCACGGGCGACAAATCTCGCCTTGTACTTCTCCACACTCCCGTCAGCCGCCTGCTTCACTTTGTAGATCCATCACGAACCCACCACTGATTTCCCCACCGGTCTTGGGACAATCTCCCATGCACTGTTCCTGATGATCGAATCATATTCTTCGATCATGGCATCAACCCATGCGGGTTCCTCCACAGCTTCCTCAAAAGAGGATGGCTCCGTCACAACACATTGACTCACAAGAGCCATGTATCCGGTGTACCGATCCGGTGACTGTCTCTGTCTGCGCTGTGCTGTAGGTGGTCCTACAACCTTCTCTGCATCCCGAGCCAGTCGCTCAGCTTCTGTAGTGCGCATGCGCCCTCTGATGGTTGGCGCTGCCTGGGTGATTTCTTCCACCTCCTGAACCTCCTCTTGTGGCTGATCCACATCCGGAAGCTCCTCCTTAGGAACTAACAGCTCCTCATCTGCATGCAAGTGTGGCTCCCTCTCAAGCGAACACTACATGGCTTTCTACTCCTGAAATTTTATATCCCGTCGCACAACAGTCTTGCGACTGTCTGACAAATACACCTGATAGTTGTGAGGTGTATCAGTGTACCCCACAAATATTCCAACCTCAGCAGTTGGATCCAGCTTCCTTCTCACATCCTTCGTCACATGCATGTAGATAGGAGAACCAAAAATCCGCAAATGGGAAATATCAGGCCTCTTGCAAGAATAAGCCTCCTCCGGTGTACTCATGCCAAGAACCTTGTGAGGACAACGGTTCTGCACATACACTGTTGTATTTCATGCCTTAGCCCACAAGTGAAGGGGTAGGCCCTGATCATGCAACATCGCCCGTGCAGCACCCACGATCGTTCTGTTCTTCCGCTCAGCCACCCCGTTCTGCTGTGGGGTATGGGGTGCGATGAGCTCTCTCCGAATCCCTTCTGCACTGCAGAACTCCTTGAATTCAGCCGAGATGAATTCACCACCGTTATCACTCCTTAGAGCAATCACCTTCTTCCCCGACTCCTTCTCGACCGGTGCTTTAAACTCACAGAACTTCGCGAATGTATCGCTCTTCTTCTGCATGAAGAAGATCCAGCACTTTCGAGAGAAATCATCAACAAAGATCACATAATGCCTGTGCTTTGCTGTCGAAGCAACTGAGAAAGGACCACACACGTCTGTGTGAACTCTCTCAAGGATCGTCGTGGCGCGACTATCCTTCTCGTGAAAGGTGGCTTTCGCATACTTCCCCAAGGTACACCCCTTGCACTGATCTGACTGCGCAAGAGTGCCCTTAGGAAGCCCAGTAGAAATCTGCTGCAGTATCTTCAAAGCTCCATGGTGAAGGTGGCCCAATCTCCTGTGCCACAGTTCGCCCTCATCATCCCGGCTCACCACTTCTCCCACCTTGCATGCCATTGCTGCGCAGCCATCTACTTGCAACTGATAAAGGTTCTTGGTTCGAACCCCTATCTTCCGGGTCTCTCCAGTAGTCTTACTGCGCAGGAAGGCTTTTCCTTCACTGAAGACCACATCATACCCCTTATCTTCCAACATCACCACAGAGATCAAGTTCTTCTTCAATCTAGGTACATGCATGACATCCTTCAATAAAAAGGGTTTACCAGACTCCCTCTGAAAGGATATGGTACCGATACCAGTCGCACTGTATCTACCATCATCGCCCATCTCGATGTGCACACCCAGATCTTTGTCCTCCAGATCTGAGAACAAATCCCGATCTCCCGTCATATGAAATGACGCACCGCTGTCCAAGAACCACAACGATCCCATCACACTTGAAACCAAGCATGCGATCAGTGAAAAGTCAAGCTCGAACTGTGAAGCCAAAGCTTCTCCATCTGCAGATCTTCCCGCTTGCTTGTTCTTCTTCTTCTTTGGACAATTAGTAGCATAATGTCCGTGATCATGGCAGTGAAAACACTTCACTTTCGCCATATCCTGCTTCTTTCCCTTTGCACCAGAATGAGAGGTTTTCTTACCCTTCCCTTTCTTTGCTTTGGCCACCAAAGCGCAATTTTCTTCATCAGCTCCCTTTGATGAAGATCCATCTCAAGTAGTCCTCCTTATCTCCTCCTGCATGAGATCCACCCAAAGGCGCTCCCATCCCGGCAGCTTCTCCCGACCATTGACACTATCTTGATATGAGTGCCAAGCCTTCGGAAGACCAAGGAGAGCTAGGTCGGCCATGTCCTCGTCTTCGACAGTCACCCCCACACTTCCCAGCTCATCTCTGCACTGAGTGAACTTCGTGAGGTATTTGGCGATACTGTCGCCTTTCTCCATCTTGACGTTCCTGAGCTTATCTTTGAGCGCCAGCTTCCTTTGGTCACTCTTACTCTGGAATAGATCTGTCAAAGCTTTCCACATTAAAAATGGTGAATCCTTTCCATGCAGGCTGGATACAATATGATCCTTGATGCCCTCCATCATGATCCTTCGACATTTCGCCATCTTCTTTTGCCATACTTCGACTTCAGCAGGATCAGTGGGCTTTTGGACATCCGTATCCACGAACTCCTTAAGACCATTATCTTCTAATACTGCCTCCATGTGATCCTTCCATGCAACATAATTCGAACTGCCTTCAAGAGCATATTCGAGTCGCAAACCGTTGAAAGACATTTTCAACACCGGCACCAAGAAAACAAAACTGCTACAAAATTCGAATTCCACTTCAAAGATCAACCTCTCTAGATCTGTGAGAACAAATTATTTCTAGCACAGAGATTGACTGCAAGGGGCATTTACTGGATATATCACCTTTCAAAAGAAAGGATGGATCCAGAGGCTACCTGGCCCGCATGCAGACTCTGTCTACCGAAATAAGTTTGTAATCACTGTGATGATCAATCTCTGCTTCAATAGCTCCGATACCATGTAGGAATTTGCTGAATAATGATTAATTATCCACCGAGACTATCCTGATCACATACAATTCGAATTTATATGCAACACATAATCTCTTCCACTCAGATCATCAAACATGCGGAAAAATAAATCAAGCGATAACACATCAAATCATCATACACATTAACACAGTATGTATGGGGAAAGCTTATAGCTGAAAACCCCGCAGCTATTGTGTATATTATAATGGAGAAATCATGTAACAAACTCGGTACAATACTCCTCACAAGTACTCAGTACTTTCTCATAAAGTTACACACAAACTAGCTTGGTTTTGAACAGGTTACTGGTTCAAAACTCACCACTAATTGCCTTGCCTCTATTGCGCAATCATAGCCTGTCTAAATAGATATCCAAGGTTCGAATATCCTTGGCTTGACAATGCAATCATCATGGGAAATTCCTCCAAGTGTGGTGCAAATCTCATGCACAACTGATGTCGCCACTGATAGCTAACTCCACCCTTTCATCTACCTCTTTCACTAGTCTCCACTGAACTATCCATGCACTGTAGTGAACTGATGTGTTCTTGAGTTGAATAATGAGTTACTAATTAATGAATTAAATAATATTTAATTCACTCCACTGATAACTAGTTGATTAGCTAGTTAAACTAATCTCAACCAGTTCAACTAAATTAAACCGAACACAACTCCACTAGCTATCTCATTAACTCCACCAAACTTCTGCCACTGAAGTCCTAACTGAAGTCAACCATGCATGATGCCATCAAACCCTTGGGAATAGCATAATTCCTCTATCAGATGCATGAGCCACTTCCAAGGCTCGAACTGAAGTGCTCCAAGAGAGTAAACTAAAGTTTATAGTCCAAATATTATTAAGGGTAAATAATATTTGACTTCCCTATTTTAAGGAGAGGCAGTCTAAAAATAGACATAGTCTAAAAATAGATTTTGCACCAGAATTTACCTGCGGGCCCACTTAGTGAAGGCGACTTCATTTCACTAAGCTCCATCATCTTGCTGCATTCTCAACACCTTTAACTAGCGATGGATTGCGCCTTCGTGGAATTAATTATACAATGCGTTTTTAATGCATCGTAACAGCAACCTGCACTATCTATCCACATTCCCAAATCAAATGCTATGAATATTTTGGATTTCAAAACCCAATTCAGTAGACACAAAAATTAACCCATAACAATTCATCTCACTCTTTACAAAAGAGGTGATACCACTGCTTTAATGGCTCGAATCTTTCTTTACTGCTCTGTTATTTGTTCAATGAATAAATGGATGCCAGAAAAACTCTTCGGATGTTGACATCACTTGCACACATGTCGGAAAGCTAAACATATCGATTTTTTTTTGACTTCCACACAGATTCAACATCGCTTTTCTTTCAACAGAAATAGCGTTCAGCAAATTCAACACGGAATGGGAATGGTATTTGTTCCTTCAGCCTCAAAGAAATTCTACCTTCACAATATTTTGACTCAAAGTTTGATCATCCGCTTCAATCACTCGCAAGTCGATTGATCCAACGTTGTTTACTAGTCTATGTGCGGTTGGCGTACACCAATCAATTTTTAAACAATATATATCAATATGAATTATCGATCAAACAACATTCCATCACAATATATATCAATATGAATTTATCGATCAAACAACGTTCCATCACAACATATATCAATATGAATTTATCGATCAAACAGTGGAAATCATTCTCAACCCAACAACGTTCTATCACACATTAAAAAATACAGCTTTTCATGGCTGGATATAACCCAAATGCAAACATTTCATTCAGATTTTAATTAGACGCACCTGGTACCTCACTTCACACTCTTCCTCTGCATCGAACCTCAATGCTGTTCAACAACTTTGCTATCCCATGCGATGATATTCAAAATTAGACAGGCTTTTAAGACACGACCTCTTTATTTCACGCTCAATCCTTCTGCTACGACAATTACATAAACTCAGATTTTATTCAAAAGTCAATAATGACATTCCTCCATACGATTTCAACAGGTCTTCAGATTATGATTGATGGCTCTTCGACTTGCCATTTCAATTCTTGGCAACTGCTAGTTGGAATTTTCAATTCAATGTGTGCTATCTGCAAACCTTCACACAGAAACTCGACATTACCTAAAAAATATCGATTTTCTTCTTTATATACAGAGTTTTATCCACCACAAAGATTGTCATATGAATGAATTAACAACTTTAATCATCATTCTACCACATTCGATCAAGAACATATATATATCTTGCGCAGAATTCTCAAAACAATTCTTCATCAATAAAACCAAAGGTAATAAATTACAAAAATTCTCTTCACCCATGGCCAGATTTCCAATCAATGGCCCTTTTTACAAAGCCTGGAGGCTTACAATCTGTTCCTCTATTTTTCACTCTAATCTCACCTCCCATATTTGCCTTTGAGGCATATCAATTTATACAATTTTAAAATGATCTAATTTGAGGTCAGTCCCTTCAATATCTCAACAAATCTCCAAATCTCTCAGCACCCCTAAAAGATAGATTATTATCCCTAAAACCTTGAAACTAATTTCTAACTTAGGCTTCCTAATTATCTCTTAGATATCTCTCATCTAATTTCTCTCATGTTTTCCAGTTGTTTGGGAACATTTACAAATTCTCACAAATAATTAATTAAAAAATATAATTAATCACTCAAAATAATATTAATATTTACATGAAATTAATAAATTCTCAAAAACATGAGACCCCTAGGTTTAATAAAATTACAAGGTATTTTTTTCCAAGCTAATGCTCCTGCATCACTTTTTAAATGATGTGACCCAAAAATTTTCCTTCCTCCATAAAAAACAAACTCTTTTTAGGATTCAATAATATGCCAAATTTCCTACATCTATGAAAAACTGTTTTCAAGGGCTGTAAGTGTTTCTCATCCATCCTGGAAAAAAAGTGATATCATAAATATATATGACCAAGAAGACATCCTGTTCATTGGCAAACGCAATGTCCATCACTCAGTGAAAATTTTCTCCTGCATTTTTCAATCAAAAAGCCATTTTGGCCTACATGAAGGTACCCCATGGTGTTGTAAAGGTTGTCTTTTCCTGATCATTTGGATGGACTAAAATCTGATTATCCCCGGAGTATGCATCCAACAATGAAATTATGGAAGATCCAACTACCCTTTGAAAAATATGGTCCATTTTTGGCAGTAGGTAATTGTCTTTCGGCGACACATTATTCATACTTCTGAAATCTATACACAAGCGAATTTCTGGGGTCTTATTTCTTACTCACACTAAGTTAGACATCCAATGTGAGAAGCGAAGTGGAACTATAATACTAGTATTAAATAACCTATTTACCTCTTTTTCAATAGAGAGAAAAACTTTGGATTCATTCTCCTAAATTTTTGGCAGAAAGGCTTCTGATCCGGTTTCAAAGGAGCAGTATACTGATTTATATTCTTATCATAAATTTTCAGATCAGAATAATCCCATGAAAAAAAATCAGCCTACTAAGACATGAGCGCTGCATATTTAACTTTCATCTCTAGGCTCAAGGATTTTTAAATCTTGACTATCTTGGGCTTCTCAGGAGTGCCAAGATTAATATATTCCATTCCTACTTCTGTTGGTAGCATGGTCGGTTTGAATGCAACATCGTCTTCATCAAAAATATCCTCCAAAGGCACAAGACCTCTAAGAATGGAGTTGTCTTTCAGCTAAAGTAATTTCATTTCTGTTGCCTACAATTATTGGTCACTTTCAGAAAATTGGTCATCCATTTGTAAATTCAGACATTCTTCTTCCGTTTGTAAGAATTTGTTGATCTGTTTATAATATTGAAAGACCTACCAGTATTGAACATTATCTAGAACAACAAGGCAATGTTTGACATTTATCTCATACTTCTTATTGGGATATAATGGAATTTTAAACATGTTCGCTAAAGTGGAAAGAGGATCAGCAACAACATTGTTGTCCCTTGGGATCAATGACAAATTATACTCGGTGAAGGTCTTAAGGATATCTAATGCTACATTGTGGTAAGCTCGCATCCTAGGAGTTTTGGCCTGGTATTCCCCTTTTAATTACTTTATTACCAATTCAGAGTTTTCATACACAAAAATATTCTTGGCACCTAACTTCTTGAGAATTTTCAATCTCGTTATCAAAGCCTCATACTCTTCTTCATTGTTCGAACAATCGAATGCTAAGTTGTAAGAGGACATTTGAAAATTAGGAGGAATTTAAAGAGACTTATTTATAGGCTTGTGAATCCACACTCCAATTCCATCCCCTTCTTTACCCAAGGCTCCATCGACATCCATGATCCAAAAACCACTCTCTTCATCAGGATGTTGCAAATTTGATGACTGAACTTTACTTGCTGCTCGACAAAGGTATGTTGTACAAATTTTTTTTATGTCTTTCACTATTTCATCTCTTTTTTGGGCTGATGTGCTTGGTTCCAAACCACTTGGCATCTTTTCTCGATTTTCTTCATTTTCAATTTCTAAAACAGAACTTGAAAACTTAGAAATTTATGTCTTTTCTTCCATCAAAATTTCAGAATATTTTGAAAATTTAAAATTGAATAATATAAAAGAATCTAAATCCATGTGAAGAAAATGTATGGGGTGATTATTAGGATTTTATTTTCTACTGATCATATACTTCATTTGACTTTCCTAGTATAGTTTGTTGAGTTGACCAAAGACAGGTATTGTAGCATATGAAAATTCAAGTTGTAAGGTACCTCTAAGTTTTTCTCCCAATGAACAAGAGAGCAACATTCCACATATGGGAGGGATTTCAGCAACAAAAACATCCATGAGGACATTATTGGCTGGGATTTTCTATAAAGACACCACTAGATCTTTAATGAGGCCAATACATTTCACTCTACGTGAATCAAATGAATAAAGGTCATAGTAAGGTCTTATGATATATAGGCCTAATATGTCCGTTATAGGTCAATTTGGGCACCATTCCTAATGACCTGGTTAACTGGGCATCATCTCCAGGACCGATGATCAAAGGGTTTATCATTCCCTATCATCTCAGCTTCTATATGCCCTAAGACAGGAAACAACATGAATCAAACAGTGAATTTCATCAAAGCAAGGCTTTGCCATGGTTTGAAGCTTATTTTTATACATATGAGAGCTCACCAACGCAGGCTCTAAGGGGCCTAAGTGCATTGCATATGTAGGTATCCCCATTCAAGGCTGTTCTACAGATCACTTCCTGACATTCAAAGGTGTGTTGGTCACATTGGGAGCGAAATTCTCATTGTTTTGGAATCTCCACTTGGCCAGTGTCTTCTAGAAGGGTTCACATGTGTCATTCTTCGGATCCAAGTGTCCATTTGACATCTAAATGAATGGAAACATGTCTTGCCTATTTTTGGAATGCAATTTATTGCAAAAGAACCTACAGTTCATCTATAAATTGAACACAGATCTAAGTGTTTGAGGAAGAATAATTTGAGTAGAGAAATGCTGGAGAATTTTCAATAGAGAGTTTGATTTGTGGAGCTGCTACTGGAGAGACTTATGTTGTGATGAGACTTGGGAAAATTTCTAGAAGGTCACTTCAAATAAGTCACTAGGTTGTAACCTCTCCTTCTATCATCAATAAAGAGTACTTCTTATTTTTCCCTACATGCATCTATGTTAACTTTGATTTTCCATGTTGTAAGATCTTGGTTGATGAATGTATTTTATGCTTAACTGATTTATCTAAATAGCTTGAATAGATATATATATTATTGCATCTTATGTTGTTTCAGTGTTCTTTCTTACAGGAAGCATTTGGCTATTTGAAACCGCTTTAATTTGAAGCTGTAGTGGAAGAAACAGAAAGGAGCCATTTGGAAGCGACTGAAACAAGTAAGAATCCAATATTCTCTGTGTATCTATTCTGAGTTAGGAAAAAGGGTAGTATATTCTTTCACCTGTTGTTCTAGACTAGACACTAGTCTAGGGAAGCATAGTTTATCCGTAGATTACAATTTCAGCCCAACAAACTGGCGGCTCCACTGGGGATCGAATCCAGACACAAATTTGGTTTCTATGGATCCATCTCATAGTTCCCAAGTGTTAATATTATCCACTACAAAACCTTCACAAGATATTTTGGTGTCGACGCGGAATAAAGACTATGGTAGTCCAGTTGATCAACCTACTACTTCGACAACAAATCCATCTACTGAATCAGTACCACCTACTGTTATTCCTGAATTGACAATTAAACCACCAAATGGAGTAATTCATAAATCGACATATAATCCTCGAGCAAGAGCTGCACAAAATTATAATATAGTTGAATATTTGGCTCAATCCCCTTCAGCTATGTCTGCTCTTGAGGTATTACAAAATTGTCCCTCCCAAAATCAGGTTTTATTTTCGGCCATTGGTGGAATTGATCTGACTGATTCTAATCTTGTCATCTTTACATACAAGCTATGTACCGCAGCTACCAGCAGAATTGGCATTCTCCATCCAATTAAATGTTCTCAATCACCTTCTTCATCGTACTATTATTGATGAGGGAGCATCTACCTGCATAATGTCTCTAAACTGTTGGAAGTCACTTGGCTCGCCGCGATTATTATAATCATCAATGATGTTGAAGGCTTTTGATGGAAGAACATATAAACCTTGTGGTATTATCAATAACCTTCAAGTTGAATTAGGGGGAAAAATAGTAAGTATTGATGTCGAGGTTGTTGATGGACCCCTTAACTATAATATTTTACTGGGAAGAGCATGGGTATATGCAATGACTGCCATTATTTCTACATATTTTAGAATGGTTTCCTTTCCTCATAAAGGTACAATCATAGTCATTAATAAATTATCCTTCTTTGCCTCCGCTTCGCAGGTAACTAGAAGTGTTCCGTTTGTTCACTTACCCCAACTAGAAATCTAGAACATTGGTGTAGGAATCTTAAAGGATTCCACTCTTATGGGAACCTTTGCATTACCACCACCAATGACGTCAGTAGAAATTGCAAGCATAGAGACCTGCTACATGATCTCTTCCACTCCATCTGGCTTAAGGGAGAGTATGTGTGCTTCTGATATTTCTACATTGGATGATGTTTTACCGCCTAGCCCTATTGAGCTGGCATAGCAATCACTCTATTTGGATTTGGCGGCAAATCTGAAATCAACATCGCTGAGTGTTTGGGTTGATCACTCATTAGATTTTGGTTCTCCATTTGATCCATTTTCCTCAAAATTTTTGACAAATGAAAATATTTTGGAAGCTATGATGTCAGAAGGAGAACCAAGGGAAGACATCATTGTTCCCATCTTCCAGATTATGAAGAAAATAATCTTAGTGAACTATATCACCCATCCATTCAAAATTTCTTTTAGAATTATTTTCCAATTAATGAAATCAATTCTAAGCGAAATTTATCAAATATCGAAGAAACGATTTCTATCGATATTTCGACCAAACCTGGCATTGTAGAAAATATTCATGTCGGTGTATCTTGTTCTCCATTAGAACTTGATTCATATCACTCTCCTTTTCGTGAGTTTTGTGACGTATTCACTTGGTCTTATGAGGAAATGCCAAGCATAGATACTAGTATAGTTGAACACACTATTAATATGTATCCTGATGTCAAATCGGTGTGTCAACGGCTTCGTCCTGTTCATTCGAAGAAAGTCGCTGCCATCAAAAGAGAAGTTGAAAAACTTTTTTGTGCTGGTTTCATTTACCATGTTTCGCTAACTGAGTGGGTTTCCAATATCATTCCTGTTATGAAAAAACAAGGAATCATTAGAGTGTGCATCGATTATTAGGATGTTAATCATGCTTGTCCAAAAGACAACTATCCTACACCCTTTATCAACCAAATTATTGATGATTGTGCTGGATGCGAAATATTTTCTTTCATGGATGGATTTTCTAGCTACAATCAAATCAATATCCGCCCAGATGACCAACATAAGACAACATTCATCTATCCTTGGGGAAAACTCACATATCAGAAACTTCCGTTGGGTTTAAAGAATGCTGGGGAAAGTTTTCAAAGAGCAATGGATTATGCTTTCAATGACATCAAGAACATTCTTCAATCATATCTAAACAATTTACCAGCACATTCACGAAATCGAACTGATCACCCGATGCATTTGAGAGCCATTTTCTTACGCTGCTGACACTACAAGATCCACTTCAATCCACACACATGTGTATTTTTTGTTGGTTCTAGTCGATTGCTTGGATTTGTCATCTCAAAAGAAGGAATTCGAATAGACCCAGTGAAGGTTCAAGCCATTCTTGATTTGCCTGCGCCCTCAAACTTACTTCAGATACAGAAACTTCAAGGAAAGGCTAACTTCCTGAGAAGGTTCATTCCAAACTACACCGAAATGGCTAAAGGATTTACTCGATTATTGAAAAAGGGGGTTCCCTTCTTTTGATGTTGTCAGGGATCATCTTGTCCGAGCGTCATTAATGTATCCTCCAAATTATCAAAACGATTATTTCCTATATATTGCCGTAGCTGAAACGACCATTCCTATGGTTTTGGTCCATGTAGAATATGGAATTGAACATTCGATCTATTATTTGAGTCGTAATCTCAATGGTATGGAAGTTAAGTACTCATATGTGGAAAATCTTGCCTTCGCAGCTATTCAAGATGTCCAAATATTTTGCCATTATATCCTACTCTAAAAAACAACAATAGTTTCAGATTGCAACCGCATGACTTACATCTTATCACGTCAATTACTGGGGGACAAATATTCAAAATGGATCGTCATTTTGCAGGAATTTGATTTGGAATTCATCAAATCCAATTCAAAGAAGTCTTTATTTTTGGCTGAGCTTCTCTGTGACCTTCCCTCTAATAATAATCCTACTACGTCAGAGCCATCTATTCTAGATGAGTCTCTATTTCTGATCGGATCATCTGATCCTTGGTATGGGGATTTCATCATTTATCTCCAAACCCAAAATTTTTGAACTAATACCTCTCGCTCTGATGAGCGACGTATTCGATACCAAGCCAAAGATTATCTGATCATCGGCAATATACTTTATCATCGTGGTGTCGATACCATTTTAAGGAGGTGCCTCATTCATGAGGAGGCCAAAAAAGTGTTAAATGATTGTCATGCTGGGGCTTGTGGTGGACATTTATCTGGATATGATACTACACAGAAGATAGTCCACACCGGTTACTTTTGGCCTACTATTTTTCGAGATTGCATCCTTGCAGTCAAAATTTGTCATGCATGCCAGATTTATGATCGTAAAATCCGCAAACCGCCAACGCCAATGACTCTTGTTGTCTCTGCTGGACCATTTACAAAATGGGGTATCGATTTCATGACCTGTAACCCTCCTTCGTCTGGGAGGAATGGTTATATTATTGTCGCAATCGACTATTTTACCAAATGGGCCGAAGCAATGCCTACATTTAATAACACAGGACAAGCAACTGCATTTTTTTTCTTCAACCATGTTATTGCACGGTTTGGGGTCCCACAGGCTATAGTTATGGATCATAGGAAGCATTTTGGCAACCATATGATGTCTGAATTGACAGCCAAGTTAGGATTGTCGCATGATAATTCTACTCCTTATTATCCACAATCGAATGGACAAGTTGAGGCTATTAACAAAATTCTTAAACGAATGCTTCAACGAATGATAGGAGTCCGTAAAAGGAACTGGCACTTGATCCTATACTCCACCTTGTGTGCGTATCAAACCTCAATGAGAAACGCTACTCGATTTACTCCTTTTCAATTGGTGTATGGTCTGGAAGCTATCTTGCCAATCTAATGTGAAATATCATCGTTAAAACTTGTGATAGACTTGTTACCTGACACCTTATAAGAAGAAGCGCATCTCCTTAACCTCATCTGTCTTGATGAAACACATCGTGAAGCCCAATTGGCCAACGAAGCACATAAGAGATGTATAAAGGTGCAATATGACAAAAATTTTTAGCCTCGCATCTTCTCAGAGGACGACTTGGTCCTTCTTTACGACCAAGAAGTTGATGTAATTGGTACAGGGAAATTCGAGTTGTTATGGCATGGCCCCTACATTGTCAAAAGAGTTCTTGCTATGGGTGCCTATGAGTTAGTTGATTACGATGGGATTCCATTGGCACGGCCTAGAAATGGGTTGTATCTTAAACTTTACTATGCTTAATCATGAGCGTAGTAATTTTTTGTATTATATTGTTTATATGCTGTTGATTTTCATTCACTATCTTAATTTGTTTTTTAGAATTTTCTTGACGTTAGTAATCCGCTCTACATTTTATGGCAAATGTTTAAATCTTCGGAACCATTTGTTGGATATGCTGATGGTGCTAGTCCTAGTACGCAAAATCTATCCTTTGCAGTGTGGGCCATTTTCGCTCCGAACGACGAGTTAGTGAGTTTTCAAGGGATTTGTATTGGTAGATCGACGAACAATATCACTGAGTATAGCGCGTTGATTTAACTTCTCTCTGATGCCATTTCATTTGGTATTAACTGCATAATCATAAGGTTAGACTCACAACTCATGGTATTACAGCTTACTAGTGTTTATATTGTTAGAAATCCAACACTTCTTAGATTGTTCCTAAGAGTTCAAATTTTGGAAAGACATTTTGATTTTGTTTAATATCAACACATTTTCAGAAATTTGAACACTTTAACTGATTCATTAGCTAATCAAGATTTAGACAGACATTTGCGACATAGGTAAAGAAAACATTCACATAATTGAATAGGATTGCACATTAAACATAGGAAAAACTCTGAAAACATATAGATAGAGAGTTATAGGTTTTTTACAAAATTTGTGCCCAAAACACATTGGTCATCTGACCTCAAAGTGTATGAAAAATTTCACAAGTAAACTAGTGGTGCTCATGGAAACATGCTATAGATCTAGCGATCCTACGGAGCAACCGCATCCAATGGCTAGGAACCCCAATTGTGTGTCAATGCAGTCACATGGGAAGCTCTTCGATCCAGCAATCTAGAATTCTGAAGGTCAATCCCTCTATGTGCTGTTGGAGCTCAGCAAGAGTCTTAGCCATATCAAGGTCCTGGAGGACTGCTCTCCTGACAGCCCTCTCAGCTGGCGCATCCGCTTCGCGCTCTAGTTCCTCTACTGGTTGAACGCGATCGATATCTGCATTACATCAAACATTTTGTTTAGTCTTGGAAAGAAATCAAAACACAAAAAAAAAATTTAAAACCTTAGAAAAATAAAAAAACATGGTCAAATCATTCTTACCTATGGAACCCCACTGAGCGCCTTCTGGTAAAACTAGATCTGGACCTCCTTGAAAGTCGACACCTGCATATGCACACTCATCGATGGCGACAATATGTCACCGGAACCATGTGAAGAATGTAGTCAATAACACAACGATCGATTGGCCTGCATGCCGACCCATGAGTTCTACCCATATCTGCATTCGAGGATCTCTAGGACAAGATATATCCAATGTTACATGTTGTGGCTACATCAGTGGAATCTGTTCCAAAGAAAAGGATATAAGGGTGGAACCATAACTGAAAATTTTCTTCCTTCCTCCCTTTTCTTTATTCAGTTGTTCCTTTATCTCAGATAGAACAGCTTCAGACCAGTTGAAGAATGTTGGCTCTAAGCATTCCAATGCATACTGCAGGTACGATATGTTTGCTACATGGAGTGTAATGGTGCCAGAAAGTTTAGTGATCCTGAAAAGGATGGTTCTCAGAGGCAAATCCCTGACATCACAGATGTTTATTTTTCCATATTTTCTAGGTTCTAACCCCAGATAGCAATACTACATAACATAATCCCTCACTGTTTCTCCTCCAATGGTAGATCCTGTGAGTGAAATGGGCAAACCTCTCCTCGACAAACCTGTGAGAAAATACACATCCTCAACTGTTATGGACAAAACTTGATTTTTTATGTGAAATGCCTCTATCGCTGGATCCCATGCTTGAACAAGGAACTCCAAGAGTTCTATATGTTGCCTCATTCCCAACAATTTGAAGTACTTAAGTAGCCTGAAATCCCTTAAAGCTCTTACAATACCCGGATCATTCAAGGAAATCATATCTTGTCCTTCATGTTCTCTTTCTCTCCATGTAATCATCATTATTATCCAATGGAAACCTGAAAATCAACCACAAGATCCATTAGATACCATTCATTGAAAAAAAAAAGGCAAATTTTGAGCACATCTTTAAAATAAAAAACTTGAACTGTGCCCAACGCACTTCCTAGGTTGAGACAGTGCATTTCATATGCAGGTACCCTTCACTGTACCTGCTATGCAATGCAGGTTTCGATGTACAAGGGTGCGTTGCCCTCATTTTGGGAATGAAATGAATACTGAAAGGAAGAGAAGGTTCATGCTATTTACCTGGATCAAACGGCGATGAAATATATCCACATAAACTACCACAATCAATGACTGAAGTTCAGGGGAAAAATCAGGTTCAAAGCTCCAAAATGCAAATCGTAACTATGCAATGTAAAAATGAATAGTGAAATTTCTTTATATAGTCATTTAATTACTTGCAAGTTAAATTTATTGCTATGACTATAGTTTTATTATGTTTTTTTTAATCATGAAACAGGTATTTTTAATCCATTTGATGTTGTTCTGAACAGGATATACAACTGATGAACAGATTAGTCGTGCAGATTTATTTCAAAGAAGGACTTGACCACAAAGCATACATTTTCTCCTTATTTTTTGAGCTTTGATAAAAACGAAAAAGGATTTGAAGTGCACTTTTATCTCTTTTTCAAGCTTCGATAACAACAAAAAAGGAACCAGTGGAGTCTTCTTTCAGCTCTATTCAGACTCCAATAATATGAAAATATTGCCGAGCACTTGTCATTTCGAGCTCGTTAAAGTAAATGAATTGATATCTACTCAGTATAAGTTTAACCCTTTTCCAGACCGAGATGGATTATTTACGAAAAAGGAATACCTTGGTTAAACATGACCAAAGAGGTTCTTTCAGATATTATTTTACACTTTTTCGGATCTGAGAGACAAATTTACGAAAAAATCCTTTTGGAGTCCTCTTTCATCCTCTTTTTCAGACTCTCTAAACATGAAAAAGGACCGGGTTGTTACTATCGTTAAGCTTGTTAAAACATAAAATAGCGACGGGCTTGTTAATCATGGAAAGAATTGAGTTTCATTCATCTCTAGACTCGTTAAATTATTAAATAGCGATAATTTATTCTTTATTCGCCCGAAGGGTTGAATTATAGATCAAGCAAATGTTATCAGCCTCAATATTGTTAAAAAATAAAGAGTTACTAGTCGACAAATGACCGAGGAAAATTTGGGAAAAGTAAGCAAAGTTTCTTTTTGGTAGTAAGTCGCTCTTGAACATGACACTTCTTTCACTCCATGTCCGTGACTGTTTGGGTTGGGTAATCATCTTGACGATTCATTCACACCTATGGTTCATCATACCTTCACTTTGGTTTTGGGTCAATGCTGCCAACTCATCACAGTGTCTTCAATATGTTCAAGAGAAGTCATCCAATGATTAAGAACTCATCCATCTGCAATACTCATAAACCTTCATTTTCATGACCGTCATCCCTGAAAATTTCTATATCAAGTCATACCCTTGTCTCCGAAATCAGTAACTCCAGTTTTGCAATAAGGTGACTTCCTATCGACGATAAATCAATATCTAGGAAGTTCACTCAGAAAAATCAGATTCCAGTACCATGAGGCTTATTACAACATCGACAAGATCCTCGCTTTCAGACTTTTGACAGAAAGATTTTGTTTGGCCTTCGACATCAAATCATCTATTCACGCCTTACAAAATGTACTGCAGTACCTTGAGGGATATTTTCATTAATGGTGGTTCTCTCAAATTTTTTAACAGCTCACATAATTGGCTGGTAATCAAACGATGTCTTTCCATGTTCGACGACAAATCATATATTCACATGGCTAGACTTGTACCCAAATTATCGAGTGAATGAGATAAGAAGACCCCGGATCTAGCTTCATCCATCCGGGCTAAGATTTTAGGATTTTTGTACACATCATCTATATGGTGACCTTACATACATATTTTCATCCAAACATGGGCCTATATCTATAGGCGATGTCTGCATCTGGGAAACATTCCAATGTAGACGACTTTATGAATTATGTACATGTTATTAGATTGTTTTATGTGTTGACTATGGGAATGCCTACCCTCAAAAATTTATGATCAATAGAGGATTTATCATGATGTAATGTATTGTAATATTGATGTAGGTGACCATTCCACTTTGTTTCCAGGCTCATCACAGTGTAAAGCATCTCAATCAAATGTTCTTATTATTTGGATCTCATGCTTTAGGGGGAAATTGTTATAGGTCAATTTCGGCACCATTCCCAATGACCTGGTTAACTGGCCATCATCTCCAGGACTGATGATCAAAGGGTATATCATTCCCTATCATCTCAGTTGCTATATGCCTAAGATAGGAAACAACATCAATCGAACAATGACTTTCATCAAAGCAAGGCTTCTCCATGGTTTGAAGCTTATTGTTATACATATGAGAGCTCACCAACACAAGCTCTAAGGGGCCTAAGTGCATTGCATATGTAGGTAGCCCCATTCAAGGCTGCTCTGTAGAGCACTTCCTGACATTCAAAGGTGCATTGGTCACATTGGGAGCGAAATTTTCATTGTTCCAGAATCTCCACTTGGCCAGTGTCTTCTAGAAGGGTTCACATGTGTCATGCTTCGGATCCAATTGTCCATTTGGAATCTACATGCATGGAAACATGTATTGCCTACTTTTGGAATGAAATTTATTGCAAAAAAAACTACAGTTCATCC
Source organism: Pinus albicaulis (assembly GCA_034641835.2). Lineage (NCBI taxonomy): Eukaryota > Viridiplantae > Streptophyta > Pinopsida > Pinales > Pinaceae > Pinus > Pinus albicaulis. Next base: position 615,784,704 of record CM076581.1, read on the forward strand.
ATAAATTGAACACAGATCTAAGTGTTTGAGGAAGAAGAATTTGAGTAGAGAAATGCTGGAGAATTTTAAATAGAGAGTTTGATTTGTGGAGCTGCTATTGGAGAGAATTATGCTGTGATGAGACATGGGAACATTGTTGGAAGGTCACTTAGAATCAGTCACTAGGTTGTAACCTCTCCTTCTATCATCAATAAAGAGTACTTCTTATTTTTCCCTACATGCATCTATGTTAACTTTGATTTTCCATGTTGTAAGATCTTGGTTGATGAATATAGTTTATGCTTAACTGATTTAGCTAACTAAATTGAATTGATATATATATTATTGCATCTTTTTCTTTTTCAGTGTTGTTTCTTACAGGAGGCATTCAACTATTTGAAACCGCTTGAATTTGAAGTTGTATTGGAAGCGACAGAAAGGAGCCATTTGGAAGTGACTAAAACAAATAAGCATCCAATCCTCTCTATGTATCTATTCTGAGTTAGGAAAAAGGGTAGTATAGTATTTCACCTGTTGTTCTAGACTAGACACCATTCTAAGGAAGCGTAGTTTATCCATAGATTACAATTTTGGCCCAACAATGTCCATGATGGATTTAGGAATAAGGTTATGAGATGCTCCGGAATCAAGCATGATTTTATGAAGGATAGAATCATAGATTTTGACGCTAAGATAAAATGGAGGGACCTCACTATGTTCTAAATCACCACCGACAGCAGGACCAAATAAAAGTTTCAGGTGTTCATCACTTACATTAACCATTTTATACATTTGATCTACCCTAATAAACTTGCCTACTTGAAACTTATATTGGTCATTATTGACTATTTTTGTTAAAGGAATGGAGACTTTCAATTTAAAGATTTCATTTTCAAGACTAAAAGGGCATAATGTTTTTCTAACTCTTTGGATGATGCATATTTCTTCTCTAGCTAATCTTTGTGTGGGATTTCTCTCTTTTGTCCTCCATCTTGGACTTGTTTATATTTTTTCTGACTACTGGTAGAATCCTTATTACCTTTTGCAATATTGGAACAAAAGGTCCCTTGTATTTGCTTTAATTTGAAGCAGACATCTCTTTATGATGAGTATCATTTTGAGAATTATGTTTTTTCTGATTGAAGGTTATAGGAACATTCCTATTGCTAAAACCATATTTTTTCTGTACTCGAGTAAGAGCATTCTGATATCCCCTCTGGTAATATTATGTATGTACTAATAACATATCATCATTTGACAATACATATTGTTGATTGTCTAATGCATGAATTTCTACAGAAAAATGATCTTCTTCAGTGAGGAAAATAGTTTGTTGATTTTACTCAAATAAATTATTTTGTCCAAAAATATCTTCTTCATCTTCTTCATCAAGACCTTCTGTGTAGTTTTACTGAAATGGAGTGCGAATTTTCTACTGAAATTGTGGATCCTCAGCCCTATGTTCCCTTTGCTTGATCATATATTGAGGCTGCTGACTTTGACCCATGAAATTGGGATTTCTAAAGGAGGGTTAAAATTATCTATCAACGATAGAAATTTTTTCCATCATCTTCTCCATGGTTTTGATCAAGGTGTCGAGATTGCCCTTGGATGAAGTAGATGTTTATTCCTTGATAGTGACCCTTTTCTCTGTCTTGATTTTTGATTTTTTGATAATAAGTTTTTCTTCCACACTCATTGCATTTCTATGCATTTCTTAAAGGGTTGATGGATTTCTTTCCCTCATATGGTAAGCCATATCAGGATGCAAACCATTAGGGTAGTGAAGTAAAGTGAGGCCAGGAGGAGGCTTGGTATTTTCAGGAATATAATCATAAATCTTATTGAATCTAGCTATAAATTCTTTCACAGACTCATTAGGATTCATTTTCAAAGCTTTATATTAAGCTAGAATTTGCAATGGATTCTTCTTCTCCTCCCATTTTTTCATAAAAAAGTCAATCAACTGCTTTGAATTAGCTACTGAACTAGTTGTGAGAGAGAGGAACCATTTTTTAAACTCTCTTGAGAAACTATGTGCTATGATGTGCATCTTGGCATCATAATTGTCAATCTCTTCAAGATCTATGAAATCAACCACTTTGAAAATGTGTTGATAAGCAGTAACCTATGATGTTCCATAAAAAAGAGGCAATCTTTGACCATAATTATTAGGTATTGCAGTGAGTTGTTGCAGTAAGATCAATGGACCGAATCTGACCATGATTAATGGAAGGGGTTATAGAGATGTTGATGGAGAGAAAACTTGTAGAGTTAATGATGGAATGAAAGGAAGAGATGACTATGTAGATGTGTGAGAAGGCATAGTAATAGGTGGTGAAGAAAAATCCTATTGTTGGCATTGGAAATAAGATCTGTCTAAAGTTACTTGAAACGTATCCACAAAACCTTTAAGTTTGTAGAAATTAGAACAGAGTTCACTATCAACCTCGGAATAAGAAGACTCAGAAAACGGTAAAATGGTTTAGAAATCAATAGGATCAAAGACAATTTGTGAAAGAAAAGATTCAGACTTGGACCTAAATAAAGATGTTTCAAATTCAAAATTATAGGAAAATTATTCTAAAGCAAATCTCATAGGTAAGGAGTTTGATTTCACAAGTGGAGGAATATCCTTTCCAAATTTTCAAGACTTAGTATTCTGCTTTCTTAAAATACTCTAAGCATCATTGATGATTGGTGAGAGATTTGGGTCTGGATTTTACCCAGTGTTCCGTTTGGGAGCTAGATTTTATAAAATTGGTACTTTCGCTTGAGTTTATGGACTCAACCTTCTTTGAATGTCAAAAATTATCACCCACAAGTCTAACCTTCAATTAACTAAAGAATTTTTCTCAGGGAATTTTTTGCATTCGCTCCTTGACAACGGCGCCAAATTTTTTATCACTCCCTCATGCTTCCCAAGGATGAGAATGGAGTTGAACGAAGTTAACCATAGACCAACATTTAGGTAAGGTAGCTAGCCCTACCAAGACTAGAGAGGGATCTCTCAATGTAACTTTGTAGCTAAAGGGATGGCTAGATATAATGTTTTAGGCGAGTTATGATTCTTAGTAGATTAGGGTTTTTGTCTATTTGGAGTTTTTATAGATAGGAATGATAGTTAGGGAACTAGGTCCAAGGTTTAGGCCAGATTTAAAAGGCTAGGTTGTAGAGGTAAGGGTGAGGCCAAGTTGGTAAGCTTAGAAGCATGATTAATTTTTCATTGTGTATAGAGTGAACTAGGAGGGAGTCAGAATGAGCATTAAACTCAATTCATTCACAGAAGAGCAGATACATGTTCATGCAAATCTTACAAAACACAGAGTGTGGAAAGTATGATTTATGTCTATAAACTAATAGGAATTAAAATATATAATCATATATGCGAAAGATGGAAAACATAACAAATTCAACATGATAAGTTTACTGAGAAAAACAAAGTCTCAAAGGCATACCGTTGGAGTCTCAACACTATGTTTGCAACACTATCTTTGATTTCATTAACAAAATATTATACAATAGCTCCATTGCAAATAACAACTATCCAACCTCTAAAAAGACTTGAGGTGGAATACTTATAGAAAATAGATTTCATGACACCTCATAGGGTCGACATACTGTCCAAAAAGCATCATAATTACATTATATGAGTCACTTCCTAGAATGAAGGAAAGTTAGAAACTAATCCCTGAAATTTAGCTAAGGTCTAGGAGTGTGTATTGCCTTCATTAAATTACATGTCTCTTCATTCATAGAGGCAAAACAGAAAATCAAATACATCAAATGACACCTCATAGGACAAATAACATAAAATTTTGGAGTTTTCCTGACATGAAAGATGTCTGAAAGGAATCCTATGTAGAAATGTAGCACCTTTAGTAGAAGCGTCGCGCCTGCCTGGAATAAACATTGCATTTGGTCAAGGGTGATTTTTACCCACATAGAAGCATCCGAATGAAAATTTGAAAGTTGGGTCCAGTCACCTTATGAGTCTAGTTTCCAATGCACCTTTAATTTGTATAAAAAATCCACCAAAAGACCTCCAAAAGTTGGTTTTCCCAAAATCACCCCAGAAGCATTGCACTTGGTCAAAAACACTTGTAGAAGCATAGAAATGAGGCATTGTTTTAATTGTTATTCAAAACCAGAGATTATCATGGAAAACCAAGTCCAAATATGGCATGTATTGATCAATATGAAGAAATCCATGAAATAAAAACTTCATTTGGATGCCCTGAGAGGAAGCGTCGCGCCTCGGCGCGATGCTTTATGGAGACAAAATTGTGAGATTTTTGAAAAACTCATCAAAAATACCAAAAGTGCTCAAAATTGACAAAAAATTGTTCTATGACACCTATGGAGGATATGCTAAACAACCATGGATTCCTCAGCAAGGAGGTATAAGTTTTCCTTCTCCTTGAGCTTCATTTGAGCTTCTTTAAGCTTTTTCTTCACTTATTTGAGCCCTATTTGGGAAATTTTGTTTCTGGCGCAATAGTGATTGGCCATATTTCTATGTAGGTTATTTTTCTTTTTAGATTTCTTCAAAAGCTTCTCAAGTTGTTCATTGGCCCTATCAAGCCAATACTATCTATCTTCATTGATTTCATCAAGAACTAGTTCATCAAAAGTTTTCCAACCTAATTTAGGAGCCGATTCTCTTTCTCTTTAAGGCGCCCTCGTGAGGCTTCCTCTCCTTTGTCTCCTTATTTTTGTTCCAAATTTTGCATCCTCCATCTGATAATCATCTACTATTTATTTTCCCTTGCCTTTATCTTCATCAACATGTACCTTTTCCTTGTCTTGGAGGATTAGTTTCACATTTAACTGAAGATTCTCTTGATGTAGGAATGGGATCTAAGAATTTGCAATTGAGAAAACCTCCATCAAATTTGCTATTTCTTCATCTTTATTTTTTGATTTCCTCAGCTGACCTATCGTTCACCTATTCTTACATGTCAACTTCTAAGGGTTCTTGTTCATCATGGTGTTGTAATGGTGAATGACCATCATGACTAGGTGGTTGATCCACTATTTGTCTTCCCTTAAGTGTAGTTTTAGGTGCCAATACAGCTCTAATGGTCTTAGGAACAAATACCATTATCTTTCCCTTCTCATAGCTTTTAGTGATCTCAACCCTAGGTGATTTTGAAATATGAGCGTGCCTGATTGAGCCAACCTCCTTTGGTTGTACTGATGTTGTGCTATGAGTAGCAGGTAGACTAGTAGGAGGAGTTGATGCTGCTTTCTCCATGAAAACTTCCCAAATCATATTGTTTGATGAGAGATGGTGCAAAACCATCAACTTAACCAAACTATGGTGAAATATACTAGGATGATGATTTCTACCTTTTCTCTTTACTTTTTCCGCCATCTTGACCAAACTCCTGAATAGATAATTTGACAAATTGAGTGATTTGGTAGCTGTGAAGTGTATTATTAACGTGACATGGTATTGGTATAGTCTTGAAAATCTTCCCTCGCATGTAAAATATTTCATGATCAGCTTCATTAATGGGGCATACTTATCAATTAAATTCCTAAAAGGGAAAACATGTTGAGGGTCATCATTGCATTGAGGTTTTAGGAACATTGGGTAGTTTTCAAGGCCCAATTCCATGCCCTTGAACAAAACTTCTCCTTCATTTGGAATTCATGTTGCTAAAGTGATGGCCTCTTCTAATATAGTGAATTCAATGCCTATTATGATGGCCTTGTATCTACTGAATTTAGTGGCAAAAAGGGTAGTCAATGGGGCATGACGTCCTACTTCCATGATCTTCTAAGAAAATCTCAAACATCCAATGTTTTCTAAACATCTCTTGGCATACAAGGAGGCATTAAGTTCTTGCAATGTGTATGGATAAAATCTAGAATGGTGGACTCCCTTGTGAGATTTCTTTTCACTCTCCATATTATTTGTGGATAGGATCAAACCCTCCTAGATGAAATGAGTGGGTAGAGACAATTAATTTCGTAAAATAGGGGATATGAATAGGGTAGCTTTAGAGGTTGTGATGAGGTATAAGGAGGTCGAGGAAAATTCCCCAAAAACTTGAGGAAGTAGGTTAATATATTAGCTTGAGGATACAGGTCGAATTTATTGAAATAGATATGCGGAGGTGGATCAAAATGGGAAAACACAGATATTTTTGGTTTTCTTGTGAAATTGTAGTGGGGACTTAGGGTTTTGATGAAAACAAGGGTAAAGGGGACTGTGAGTAATAAGAGGTATTGTGGTATAGTTTTTTAAGGATGAGTTAAGGTTTAGTTGGTGGGAAAACAGTCTCCAATGGCTAAAACCAATAAAGAAAGGAGAACCCCTAAAATGTAGAATGGAAATACCCTAAGGATAGAAAACTCTCATATACTTATGAATTAACTTGAATAAGATAGTTAAGGTAGCAATTTCCTGATTTTGGAGGCCGCATAAGGTTTGCACACTTGTTTGGAGGCTTGAATAACTTATTTGGAGGCTGAAATCCAAAAACGTAGCACTCTTTATAGAAACATAGTGTTGTAGCAGAAGTGTGGCGCCACCTCTCAGAAACGTCACACTTCCCCAGAAATGTCGCATTTCTTCCTTAGAAATGTCACGATGCCTTCACAAGAATAGCATAATGAATTTTATTGTAATTTTTTCTGGTTATCTTCCACATTTGGCAATGGTAGAGTACTCTGAAGGTGATATATTTAATTATCGATCAAAGGAGGATAAAATTAATTGAGGAAATGAATTTTTTCTTTTAAAACATCAATAAAACACCCTTTTTGTCATTTAGTAAAAACATGACCATTTTGAGGAACACTTTTCTTTTTTGGTTTGAATATTTTCACTATGTAATAGGATTTTGGAAGAAGACAAATTGTCTCTTTTTTTTATTTTACTACCTAAGCTAACTCCCTTTTAAAGATAAATTGCACGATGGAAATGAATGACCTGTATTTCGCCTTCTTTATTACAGAATTTGGATATTTATGGTGGCGAAATGAAAGACAGCTAGACACTGACCTAGGTAAAAGCATGGTGACTTGACCTAAGACCCTAGATGAAAATGAGGACATGACTCATGAAATGAAAATGACCATGAATAAACTGGAGGGAGTAGATTTTGAAGACCCAGACATATCCAGAGAACAAAATTTTATTTGAAAACTTACTAGGAAATATAAAATTTTGACCTAGAACCAATACTAGATAAATTTGAAAGAGTACTTTTTGATGACTAAATATTTGAAATTAACAATGGGTGGATAGGGTTTTCTCTAAACTAATTAGAAAATAATTATAATTCCCTAGTTAGGGAGGTTCCCTATCATGTTCAATCCATAAGGGATGCCCTTAAGACCATGAAAAATCTACATATAATAAGAGGGATCATGACCTTAGAGAGAGTTTTATCTTAGCAATATAGACCTCAGATTTGGAAGATGGTTTACATAAGTATGTGTGGAGATAGCGGATACAAAGGAGGGTGGAACCTATGTAGAATATTTTGCAGAAGAAATGTGTCATATGAGGAATGGATTTACATGAAGAGTAGTTGATTTTGGTGGTCTATCCATAGAGTTTTGGACATAGATATGAAGCATCATATAAAAAATTATTCAATGGAATGTTAGTGGATGCTTTGTGACCCTAGTTTAGTCATCTAAATATTTTTAGAATGATTAGAGGAGTAGTTCAGATTTTTTCATATATTCTACAACAAATAAATTGGTGCATAAGAATAGTGATTTTTAGAGGACTCAAATCACTATTAGGTGACATATTTGAAGAGCCCTAGATGAGGGTAGTGTTGTGGGCCCTAGATTAATAAAAATAATTGACTATGGTTAGGAAAATTGATGGTAGTCCAAGTACAGTTGGAGGGTTATTATGTGACTATCAAAGAAGAGCCCTAAGTCCTATACTTGTGAAGGATAAAAACACTAGTAGAAGGGTAGGCGTATTGGTAATAAGGACATGAAAAACTTGAAGGACTAAATTAGCAGTCAAATGGGCTAGCCAACTAGCCCTAGTTCACTGTATTGTAGAGGATTGATTTGGTGAGATGAAGGGTAACCTCCATAGCCCTAGAATTTTCATCTTGGAGCACCAATATGGAAAAAATGGGCAAACCAAAGAGTTTTTCAAAAACATAGATGTGAACGGTTGATCGAAGACCCTAAGTGTTGCAGACCTTGAAGGAAAAAGGAGGTAGCTAGAGGGAATATTTTGTTGTGCCGAGTTCAGTCACCTAAATGAGTTGAGTTCATCAATAGAGGCAGATTGAGGAGTTGATAAATGGGAGGCAAGAGGACTTGTCAGATGCATTCAAGACACGTGCACTAAAAGGGTTGTGTGTGTCCACCATTAGAAAGTAGGTCAATTGTTGTCTTTTTCAAGGTAGATTGGTTGTCAAAGGACTAAAACCAAGCCCTAGTTGTATTCCTTGTATCAATATGATTATAAAGGGCCATGATCCTTGGTATGAGAGCTCTAGCCTATTCTATTATAGTTTTTAATATAACAAAGAAGGGTTTCATAAAGTCATAAATTTTCATGTGCATGAGTTGATTCCCTTATGTGTGTACATTTCGTTGTTAAAATTAGATGTGTTCTGGCACTTCAATGTGTTTACATCAAATATTATAAGACCAAACCTAGATTCTCACGTGTTGTGGAAATTCAACATATTACTTGTTCACCTAATAACTACCTATAACTCATCTTAGGCTACTCATGTCCAATCTCAACTCATCCCACTTAACAAGCTACCAAGACAAGGCTCACCACATCCAACCTTGGTCGTAAAAAAATAAGCAACACATTTTACATCTTGATATGTCATAACACCTAGCATGTCTTAGACTACCTTGGCACTATGTGGCATGTGTTAGGATCCCCTACATTCCTTTCCATGATTTGACACTCCCTAGCACACCCTATCACTTCCTAACACACCTAGGTAGTTTATCATACCTTAGCACTACCTAGCATATAACCTTGTCACTCCTTCCTTAACACACCTATAACTCATTAACACTCCTTGACAGACACTCTTATTCATTAATTTCCATGCATTTTGACATAATGCTTGCTTGTGTTTCCCCGACACTCACACATTAGCACACCGAGGCACCTGGCACATCTTGGCATGTCACTCTAGCACTCTAGCATTCCTTGGCACTACCTAGCATACCTTGTCACTCTCTCCTTAACAAAACTAGAGCTCAATGACACTCTTGATCACAAAATCTTATTCATTCATTTCCATGAATTTTTACCTAATTTTCCCTTTTGTTTCTTTATCACTCCTTAATACTCCTTGGCATTTGCTGGTACACCCTAGCACCTAGGACATCTTGGCATGTTTCCCTAGCCTCTAACATGCCTTAATACTACCTATCAGGCCTTGTCACTCCCTCCTTAACACACGTGGAACTCACTGACACTTCCAATCACAAAATATTATTTGTTCATTTCCATGCATTTTTACGTAGTGCTCCCTTGTGTTCCCTAGCTCTCCCAGCTAATACTTCCTTGCACACATTGGCACATCTTGGCTGCATGCCACCCTAACACTCTAACATTCCTTAGAACTTCAAAGCATACCTTGTTACTCCTCCTTAGGAAACTTGGAACTCACTAACACTCCCTGTCACACACTCTTATTCATTCATTTCCATGTATTATGAACTATTTCTCCTTTGTGTTTCCCTAGCACTCCCTAACACTCCTTGGCACACATTGGCACACCCTGGCACTTGGCACATCTTGGAATGATTTCCTATCAATCTATCATGCCTTGGAACTTCCTAAAATACCTTGCACTCCCTCCTTATCACACCTAGAACTTGTTAGCACTCCCTATCACACACCCTTATTCATTCATTTCCATGCAATTGAAACTAGTCCTCCATTGTGTTTCCCTAGCACTCCCTACTATGCATTGCCACCACACCCTATCACCTAGAAAATATTGGCATTCCTTAGCACTTATAATGTCTTGGCATGCCTAACATGCCTTGGAAGTGTCTATCATGTGATAGCACTTCCTGGCATTCCCTACACACCTTGGCACCCTCTAGTTGGCATGCCCTCATTGATATCCTTACCTTTTTTCTGTCCTGGGAAACCAACCAAGTCACTTAAAAGATAGTGTTGTGCCTATTAAAAATTATCCCTTTGTCTAAAACTACTATTTCCATCCCCTTATCACAATCATTGGCTTTCCACCTGTAATTCCTATTCCGAAATTCTCCTAACACACTTCGTCCTTGGGAGGTTAGAATTCAGTGACACTCCATAACAGATACTCTTATTTATTCATTTCCATGCACTTTGACCTATTTCTCCCTCATCATTCCTTAACACTCCCAAAAATTCTTCGACATGCATTGACACTGTTTTTCATGTGTTAGAACTTCTTTTTGTTCCTTAGAATTCTCTGGCACTCCTTAGTTATCATGCCCTCATAACTACCCTTATTATGTTTTAGAATTGGGAATCCAACGAAGCCATGCTTCAACTAAAAAACCTTGACCAAGTTATAATTACTACAAATAGAATATTCCTTGTTCACATAAGAATGGCCTATAACTCATCTTAGGCTACTCATGTCCATTTTTAATTCACCCCACCTTACAAGTTACCAAGTCAAGCCTCATGTCCAACCTTGGCCAAAAAACAACTAAACAACATAGTTTACATCTTGACATGCCATAACACGAGGAAAATATATTAATCCCTTGGCACTATGTGGCACGTGTTATCATCCCCTGAATTACTTGGCATTCTTTGGCACTCCCTAGAACACACTACCACTCCCTGGCATGCCCTGGCACTTTAGCATGCCTTGGCACTAATTATCATATAAATTTTTCACTTCCTCCTTAGGACACATAGAAATTGTTGACACTCCCTATCACACACTCATATCCATTCATTTTTGTGAATTTTGAAGTATTTCTCCCTTGTGTTTCTATGGGACTCCCTAACACTCCATAGAATTCATTGGCACACCCTCGTAATTAGCACATCTTGGCATGTCGTCATGGCACTCTAACATTCCTTGGCACTACATAAAATACCATGTCATTCCCTTGAGAGCACACCTAGAACTTTCTAACACTCCCTGCCACACTCTTATTAATTCATTTCCATGGATTTGAAACTAGTACTCCCTTTTGTTTCCCTTGTGCTCCATTACACTCCCCGACATGTATTGGCACACACTAGCATGCCTTAGCACTACCTAGCATACCTTGTCACTCCCTCCTTATCATACCTAGAACTCATTGAAACTTCCTATCACAAAATCAATCATTCATTTGCATTATTTATGTTCACCTAGTGCTACCTTGTGCTTCCCTAGCACTCCCTAGCCCTTCCTAGCACGTGTTGACACACCTTGGCACCTGACACATCTTGGTCACACGTCGCTATGGAACACTATCATGACTTAGCACTGCTTAGAATACTATTTCATTCCCTCCTTAGCACACCCAAAACTCACTGACACTCGCTATCACACACTTGTATTCATTCATTTACATAATTTTTTACCTAGTTTTCCCTTCTGTTTTCCTAGCACTCCCTAACACTCAACACACATTGTCACACCTTTGAACTTAGCACATATTGGTATACCTCCCTAACACTCTAGCATGCCTTGGCACTATCTATCATACCTTATCACTCCCTCCTTAGTACACCTAGAAATCATTTACACTTCATTTCCATCAATTTGAAACTAGTGCTCCCTTGTGTTTCCCATGCACCTGGCCCTAATACTCCCTAACATGTGTTCATGCCACACCCTGACACTTGGAACATCTTGACATGCCTTAGCACTTGTGATCTAGGTGGATATGGTGGCCACCCATGTATTCCACCTATACCTTCAGTCAGTTTCATTAGTTTCCTTTTTTTATAGCAACATTTACTATTTTTATCACTTTTTCATGTCCTAAATTTTCGGAGAAGTTGTGACCCCCTAAACAGTGTTTTTTGAGGTCTGTAGTAGGCCCATACCTGTAGAATAACATGTAGTAGTCAGAGATATATTTATGATGATATATCGTACATGAAAAACAAAGGTAATATTACCAAGTTACGACCCTGGGAAGTTGGTTGCCCAAATAACCCCAACAGGGCCCACAAATTCTTGGTGTTTCATCTCTTAGGGTTAGGGCTTTGGTTGTTTAGGATTTTACTATGTTGTTCAATAATAAAAACTACCTTGACCCTCATTGTAACATATTTCAGAGGCCTATAGCCACCACATCTCTTCTTACAGATAAGGTACCAGCGCCCAATCTTGTTTATTTACCTTCTGTTTGTAAGAATATTTTAGTTATTTGATATTAATGAAATGAAGTTTTATTTCTGCTGCATCTCTGTGTTTATGTGAATCTCTGTATTTTACTGCTTTCCTGCATAAGTCTAGATCAACTTGGCATGTATTTTCATGCCTAACATGCCTTGGAACTGTCTAGCATGTGTTAGTACTTCTTGGCATTCCTTGGAACACCTTGGCATTTCGTAGTTGTCATGCCCTCATAGATAGCCTTAAGTTTTTTGTGGCTTGGGAACCCAACCAAGGTATTGTAAAAATAGTTTTGTTCCCAACACAATGTCTCCCTTTGTTTGAAAAGTATTTTTCTAACCCCTTATCGCAACCATATGCTTGCCTCTTTGAAGTCCTATTATGGAAATATTCTAGCACACTTTGTACTTGGGACACACAAAATTCATTGACACTCCTTGGCACACATTCTTATTTGTTAATTTCCATGCATTTTGACCTAGTTCTCCCTTGTGATTCCTTGTCACTCATTAACACTCCCTAGCACACCAGGAACTCATTGACACTGTCTGGCATGTGTTATCATGCATTTTCATACCTTGGCATGCCCTGGCACTCCTTAGCTATCATGCCCTCAAAAGTACGCTTACTTTTTCTGGGACTTGGATCCAACCAAGTCCTTCCTCGACTACAACAAGTTAACCAAGTTATAGTTATTACAACTTTATTGTTCCTTATTCACCTAATAGATTACTATAACTCATATTAGGCTAATCATTTCCAATTTCAACCTATCCCACTTAACAAGTTACAAGTTAGAAAGTCAAGGCTCATGTCCAACCATGGCCATAAAACATCTAAGAAATTTTTTTTACATCTTGACATGCCATAGCACCTTACATGTCTAACAATCCCTTGGCACTATGTGGCATGTGCTAACACTCCCTGCATTCCTTGGCATGCTCTAGCACTCCCTAGCACACCCTACCACTCCCTGGCATTCTCTGACACTCTAGCATGTCTTGACACTGCCTAGCACATATCCTTGTCACTCCTTCCTTAACACACTTGAAACTCATTGAAACTCGCTATCACACATTCTTATATGTTAATTTCCATGCATTTTGAACTAGTTATCCCTTGTGTTTCTATGGCACTCCCTAACACTCCCTAGTACACATTGACACACCCTAGAACCCGACACATATTGGCATGCCACCCTAACACACTAGCATTCCTAGGCACTATCTAGCATACCTTGACACACCCTCCTTAACACACCTGGAACTCATTGACACTCCCTGTCGCACACTTTTATTCATTCATTTCCATGAATTTGAAGCTAGCGCTCCATTTTTTTTCACTAGTACACCCTAACACTCCTTGTAATGCATTAGAAAATAGTGGCACCTTACACATATTGGATTGTTGTCTTGGAATCTATCATGTTTCAGCACTACCTAACATACCTTTTCACTCCCTCCTTAACACACCTGGAACTCACTGACACTTTCTGTCACAAAATCTCATTAATTCATTTCCATGCATTAATTTGACATGGTTATCCCTTGTGTTTCCCTGGAACTCCCTAACACTTTGTAGCACCCATTAGCACACCTTGGCACCTAGCACATCTTGGATGCATGCTTCCTTGACACTCCATAATTCCCTAGAATTCCTTAGCATACTGTTGAAACAGGATCTCCTACAAAGCTATGAATCTGGTCCATTTTGTATATTTTTTATTATATTTAGTCTAACGCAGGGGTTTTGGGGTGGGTCAAAGCCCCTAATGCATTGTAAGCGGGTCAAGGGTAGAACAAGAGTCTACAAAGCATGGTTTGTGGACCATTGGATGCATAGGCTAAAATAGTATAAGTAGTAGAACCTTTTTGAGTTGATAGATAGAGAATGAATAGAGCTTGAAAGGAGATATGAATTGCTAGATCTAGGTTGGGTTGTTTGGGTTAGGACTCCTGCTGGCTATGTGCGGACCCTACTGGTTGTGTGCACAGGTGGTGTTTGGGGAATGTATGAAGATTTTGATATATAATATATGCGAAGTATTGCTAAACCTTCTGTTTTTATTTGGATCTATTCTGTTATGATTAATGTGAACTAAGATAATCTGATTAGCTGTGAACTTGTCTGTTTTATCTCTGTGATATAACATTTTTGCATTTAGTATATTACTGTGATAAGAGTGCAATTGCACTTTTTGATTACGCCTATGTTAATGAACATGAACGGTCTGTGTTGACGTTACTAGCTACGATTACACTATTTTATGGTTATAATTGAAGATGCGCATGGGGATATGAGCCTGCTAGAACATATCTGATAAGAACTATAGGTTGGTTCTGCCTGGAAAACTGTGAATCACCCTTCTGCAATATATGATCTGGAAATTGTTAAGTCGAATGCAGCTCTTCTTGACTTACCTACCCTCTCCTAGGGTGCGGAAACGTGGTTCCATCACCCTCCCATACTGCTTCGGGTGAGACTTTGGCCTCACAAGCAGGTCACTACCGAAAGAGCCAGTAGTATAGGGGTTTGTTGGCAAACCTTAACCTTCAAACCTAGGTCAGGACCCCTTAAGCCAAAAAATGGTTCCATTGCCGAGACCGGGAGCATTTTGAGAGAGGGATCGGGTAATGCCAAGGCCGTATTGGAAACCTAAAAGAAAAGAAATTAATGAATGGTTTGAACAAGCAAGTTCGGGAAGTCAATTTGTGTCTTACTCAGAAACAGAGCGAAGGTTCTTCAAGGGCTTCTGGGCAAGTTTCTAAGAACTTTGTTGTTACTGATTAAGATCTTATTGTGGGAAAAGAGTGTCATGTGTAGCCATACTGAGTGAATGAGCTCCGATCAAAGTGAGGTTACAACCCATAGTGGCAAGTACTACATAAATAATCAAGAGGAAGATCGATCTGTCTATAGCCTAGTGAATAATTTTACTGTGCATAACCCTCCATCAACACCATCTTTGAGTCTGCGTAGGGGAAAAAAACTCACCTCCGCCACCATCAGAAGATGATATGACTTCACAGATGAAGTTACCCTCCTTCAAGGGTGAGGGGGACGAAGATATGGATTGGTTTTGGTTTGTCGCAGGGTCTGTATGGATTGCGTAGAATGTATTAATTGATGTTGTGAAAAGAGCGCAACTGTCCCTAGCTTTTGAAGGAAGGGCCTTGGAGTAGTACATGGGATACCTAGATGAGCATGAAAACACAAGAATTGAAGACATTAAGGATGCCTTGAAGAAAAAGTTCAAGAAGCCTAAGGCCTACTCCCAGATAGTGAACGACCTGAAAGATTTCAAGCAAGGTCCACCAAGACATTGAGTCGCAAGAGAAGGCCTTGGAGATAGCAATGAAGTTGGAGGCGGTGCCACGGGATGAAACCTAGTTGGGTGTCCAACAAATATAAGACCAGATAGAAGAAATGCATATGGACATGAAGAACCTACGAAAGGAATGAGGAGTGGAGGCTAGCCTTGAAAAATGGTGCATCTGATGTAGGGTAAATGGCCACACCAAGTACAACTATCCGCTATTAACAGACTACGTGCAGGTGGGAGGACCTAGCCCGCTGCACCCTAGATAAGTTGTGGGACCAAGTAGGTCGGCACTATGGTGTGATGGTTGTCGCGTTGCGAGACTGCATGACACCAACCACTACCCTTGCCTTGCTGCTTGTATTCTAGAGGTTAAGAAGCAATGGTGTAGATTTAGTAGTTCCATGGGGCATGATGAGCAGAACTGTTGGACTTATGATTTAATGATAGACTGAGGAAACCTCTATAGGATAAAGACATATCCTTCATCAACAAGGACACCTTCCGGTATTGGGGGTTCTCCCGTTAGGAGTAGGGGAGAGGGCTGAGGCGAAAGCACAGGTAGAGGAAGAGGCCAACTGATCTGTTATAACTGCAGAGAGATAGGTCACTTTGCGAGGGACTACCCGAACCCTACGAGGCAATCCTGTAGGTATTGCAGGCAGCTAGACCACGTGATCGAGGATTGCCCAATTTTGATAGCTAAGGTGCAGGAGAAACAATAGACACCTACATAGAACATGCAAAGAGTTACAGTGGAGCCCCAGAACAAGGGACCAGGTATTGATATCCTAACCCACAGAGGCCTAGCCACCGAGGGGGCAGAAGAAAAATCTATGACTGAGCCTCTGATCAAGAAATCGGTCAGTAAATCAGAACGCCTAGACCTAAAAAGGGAAAGGGAGACCTTTCACAGCTCAGTAGGATTTCATAGAAGTGGCTACCTCATAGGTTCCGGTGGCCACCAAAGAAGGAGAAGTGGTCCAGCCATTTTTAGAAGCATGCATAAAATTGTTGCGCAATCAGCAGGTCATTGAGACTGTAATGTTCCCAAAATTAGCATGAAGCTAATTGGAACATTGATTTTGTTTATATCATCTAGGAGGTGAATAAAATGGGTGAGGAGACCCATGAGCAGGAATAAAATCCCTTCCAGTGTGAAAAGGGACTTTTTGCATGAGGACAAGGTCTAGTTGACCAAGTCAAACAGTCTGCTTAGACTATTTGCAGTCTCCTGTTGTTTAGCAAAGTTGCAGTGCTGTTTAGCACGAGCGGTTCCTGTTTAGGATTCCTTCTCCTTCTTGAGAGGCCTCTTGAGGGATTTCACTTCATCTCTCCACATCCAGGCTCAAGACCAAGCCACCTCCTTCAGCTACAGTGTTATTTATGCTCAAGTATAACATTGTGTTGCACGGTGTTGCAATGGAGATCCCACAACACCATTCCTTGGCTTGTTTTTTAGAGGGAGGAGCCTTCTTTCCTTTGGGAGATTAGTGAGGAAGGATTCAGAGCATATTTCAGATCTTGGCACTTGGCCAAAACATTCTATTCCACCTACAGCACAGTATCCCTCAGTGACTGCATTATTTTTAGAGTACACTTGTAGTGAGGGTTTGCAGTGTTGATTGGAGGGTGAGATCTTCAGTGATAGGATCAGCCTTTCACTTGGAAGATCCATTAGAGAAGGTCTACTCAGATTTTTCATCATCTTCAACCTTCTCTATTTCATTTCCAGTTTGAGTTGCAGTTGCTACCTTGCAACTCCGGCATTTTTCCATTTTGTATATTTTAGCCAATCCTTCTAAGGATTGTTGCATTATTTTTTTCCGGGGTTGAGAGCTTGAACCCCCACATTTCTTGAGCCATAAATTATCATATATTTCTATTATTATTCCATATGATGTAGTTTCTCCAATAAAATGCATCCTTTTAGCCTGCAGAAACTCCTGTGTAGTGGTGATCTCCTATTTTAATGTACATGTTCCATTGATGTTGCATTACTTTACTTGAATGTCTCTTTTCTCAAGGATTTGTATACAATTGCTGCTATAATATACATTTGATGGCTATTCTTATCTTAATGTATGCTGGCTCATTAAAATAAATGCTGATACTCCATTGTATGTTCATACATTGTTGCAGCCCCTTCATTGGCCACTTTCTCAAGACAACTAGGTGTGGGAGAACTCTTTAACCCACCTAGAGGGATTTATTTTGAGCCTCCTCTTGGATTTCGGTCTTAGATACATTGAAATAAGGGATTTAGGTATTGGTTTCAAATCCTGTAGTATCCATTCCTAGAAAATGCGTTTTCCATTCATGCCTTGATAGCAGATCCTATTTTGGGATATTACAATGGTATCAAAGCATATTTCTTGGCTCAGCCTGTGAGTTTCAGCCCAAGAAGGTAGAAGAAGATTAGAATGATGAAGAAGATTAGATTACTATCTTCATTGTTTAGAACTAATAAGAGCCTCTCCAAAGAAGAGGAGAAAAAATAGGAGGAAGGTCCATGCACTTCGTATTCTCATGAAGAAGAAAAATACAAGCATGAAGGATACTTGGATCATCAGATTCTAAGTGATTACCTTGTTGAGTAAAAATCTCAACCTAGAGCCTTCAAGGAGCTCTATCTTTTCCACAATTCATCCAGTTGAAGGAAGAGAAGAGACCATGCAGCAAAACAGAAATCAAAGGAAATAGAATTTTGTTGTCTACATTTGATGGGTCATCTACAGTAAGAGCTTGGGTGAGGAAACTGGAGGCATTTTTCCTACTACATCCTATAGGGTAGAATGAGGGTGTTTAGATATCATCGCCGCACCTAGAAGGTGAAGCCCACATGTGGTTGTTCAAACATTTGAGCCATGCAAGAGTGTCTACTCTTGCTACGTTTTCTCAAAAGCTGATTAAGAAGTTTGACAATAGAAGAACAAAAGAGGAGGAGACCTCACCACCACTTGAGGAGTCTTGTACTAACGCTGTCACACTCATGGAGGAGAAACCACATACATTATTAGTTGGGATAGCCAACACATTGGAGGAAGGAACTCTTGCAACGCTACAAGAGATTCCCAAATCTCATCAAGGTATGAAGGAATTTACACTATCTATTGTTGCAGCAAATTCTTTTGGTAGTTGTGGAAATTTTCTTTTACATGACCAAGGGTCAAATCCCATTGTTGATATAGAGCAACATGATTGCACTGCGTTGTGCAAATGGTTCAAGGAGGAGATGAACCATCATCCTCATGCACCTTTGTTCAATTGCACACAATCCTTAAGGTTGGGGTGTGAAATTTTGGAGGATAAAACAAACCATGACACTCCTATGGAAGACCATGAAACCATCCTTAAGTTGGAGTATAAGATAACCATTACATCCTTGGAGAGATTAAAAGAGCTGTCAAACAATGGTGGGGAGGAGATGTTATCCTCATCATATTTGGATCCTTGTGGATTCAACATAGTCATGGGTGAGAGATCTTCTCTAGGAGGTCTCCAAAGAGCTGCATTTCAAACTTCCATGGAATGAAAAAAGAGAGATTTGGTTTGGAAGGAGGGTAGCCCTCATGAGAATAGTACCAAGGGAAAGGAAAGGAGAAGACATCCACAATTGGTTGAGTGGATTTGGATGATAAGCAAGAAGATGGAAAGCTACTTTCAGGTCTATGATACCAGGCAGCACGGGACATGGCTGCGCTGGCTCCTCTTGAAGGAGTTTGGCCATCACTTGGCATATCCTCTTCCTAAGGGGATGGGGATGGAGAAGAGGTGGCAGGATGCTTGCATCATTGGGAAGAATGGAGTGTGGATGCATGGTGTTGATGTGACATTCATATCATTCATTGTGTCTTCATCACATGAGTTGTATGATGGGAGCATAAGGAGGCAGCAAGAACTTTGGTTGCTTGAGTTGTACTTGAAAGAGAAAGGGAAAAATTTCTCTCACATGTTGTTCGATGTTTCAGGAGTAGAAGAGGGCACTCTCATGGTGTAAAGGGGCTACTCCTTGGCCTTGGATGATCAGGAAGCACTTCCATCTTTGGAGGTATTCCATATTTGCAGCAGCATTACTAGAAGAGTCTTTGACAAGGAGCATGTCAAAGAACAGAGCTTTGTATTGACAGAAGCCTATTTGCATGAGCTCACAGCATTGTCACTTTGTAGCAAGGACTTATGGATGGAGTGTCCCCAGGATCAATTCACATTGGATGCACTTGGTGAACAAGGAGGAGGTGAGAATGATAAAGTAGTGGATGGAGACATCTATTACTATGACATGTTCTTCTTGACTTGGGCTTCCAAGCATGAGAAGGATGATCTTCTTGCAGCACATGGTTCATTCCTCTTCATAGCAAGCCAAAACACTATGGAGGACTCACTCATGGATCCATGTATCATCTTACTTACGGAATATGGTAAGAAATCTGTTTTCACATTTATTGATTTGCATACCCTTACCATTACTATGCAGTGCATTGCTCCACGAGAGGGCAAGCTTTTCACATTTCTCCATGATCAACGTTGGGCCAAACTATATGATGGAGGTAGCCATATTTTACGTGGCCTTGGGAAATTTTTTTATAGCTACATGTATGTTCAGTTGTTGCACCCAGCCATTTACTATATGATGAAATGCATGATTGACCATGTATCAAGAAACATTTTTCCATGTAAATTTTTGAAGCAGCAGTTTGTAAGACTGCGCTGTACATACTTAGGAGACTGTTGCTATCTTCAAGCACTACATGAAGCCATAAGTATCTCCTTCATTCTTGCACTGATCATGAGTTCATTTTCTGATATTTTTTCTATTATTGTTGAGATCATGATTGGGGAATTGACACATGAGTTGGATGTGTCCTTGAGGGGAGAGAGTTCCCACATTTTCTGTACTACATGTTCTAATGGGAGCATGGGAGGAGATATGGCCACCACAACCACATATTTTTTCTCTTTTGGGGTGGGCCATGAGTTCGATAGCCATCCATTGTATAACCATGGGCAAGTATTTGATCATGTATTGTTGACACATTCAGCCATTTACTATTCATTAGTAGATGTGATGATTTTTGTATGTTACTTGCCATACTACTTTTTGAAGTTGCAGTGTATGAGACTGCGTTGTGCCCTCTTGAGATATTTTTTGTATCATGCATCATCATGTAAAACCTTCAACAAACTACTCATTTGGATACTCTATGATGACCATGTCCTATTCATCATGGATGAAATGTTTTGGGCCACCTTGTTCTTTAAGGTTGGAGGAGAGATCCTTGGAGGATTTTTATTCACTTTGCCACTTAAGGGAAATACCATTGCAGCCCAAGATCAGCACACACTCTACACTTATCACAAGTGGAGAGGAGGACAATTTTGGGTAGGCTATGATGCTTACCATATTCATATTTTCAGCCCACCTTCATTTTCGGAGCTCGAGGTGGAAGGAGATTACCATGAGTTTCCATGTTCGGAGGTAACTCAATTTGTATGGATGATTTCTTGGGGATGGGAGATTCATATGGGGATGGAAAATCCCAACTTATTTTCAGCCCCATGCCTCAAGGAGGCCCCTCAGTTCTATCTTTGCAGTTGCTTAAGGATAAGAAATCTTTGAGAGGGGAGGACTTTAATGTTCCCAAAATTAGCATGAAGCTAATTGGAACAATGATTTTTTTTATATCATCTAGGAGGTGAATAAAATGGGTGAGGAGACCCATGAGCAAGAATAAAATCCTTCGAGCATGAAAAGGGACTTTTTGCATGAGGACAAGGTCTAGTTGACCAAGTCAAACAACGTAGTGGTTGAAGGTGGAGATAATCTTGTGGGACAACGCAGTGATAGAGGAGGGAAATTTCCTTGATGGAGGAAACCATAAAGAGTGGGACCCACGGAGAGGGAGCTCTCATTTTTTTTAAAGGAGGGCAAGGAAGCCATTGTGATTCATGCTTATGACTATTGATTTCTTGTCTTCTTAGACTATTGGTAGTCTCCTACTGTTTAGCAGAGTTGCAATTCTATTTAGCACGAGGGATTCTATTTAGGATTCCTTCTCCTTATTGAGAGGCCTCTTGAGGTATTGCACTTCATCTCTCCACATATAGGCTCAAGGCTAAGCCACCTTCTTCACCTACAACATTATTTCTGCTCAAGTATAACGTTGTGTTCTAGGGTGTTGCAGTGGAGATCCCACAACACCATTCCTTGGCTTGTTTTTCAGAGGGAGGAGCCTTCCTTCCTTTGGGAGATCAGTGAGGAAGGATTTAGAGCATATTGTAGATCTTGGCACTTGGCCAACACATTCTATTCCACTTACAATGTAGTATCCCTCAGTGACTGCGTTATTTTCATAGTACACTTGCAGTGAGGGTTTCCAGTGTTGATTGGAGGGTGAGATCTTTAGTGATAGGATCAGCCTTTCACTTGGAAGATCCATTGGAGGAGGTATGCTCAGATTGTTCATCATCTTCAGCCTTCTCTATTTCATTTCTAGTTTGAGTTGTAGCTACTACCCTGCAACTTCGGCATTTTTCCATTTTGTATATTTTAGCCAATCCTTCTAAGGATTGTTGTATTATTGTTTTCCCGGGTTGAGATCTTGCTCCCCCACATTTATTGAGCCATACATTGTCATATCTTTCTATTATTATTCCATATGATATAGTGTCTCCAATAAACTACATCCTTTTAGCCTGCAGAAACTCCTGTGTAGTAGTGATCTCCTATTTTAATGTACATGTTCCATTGAGGTTGCATTACTTTGCTTGAATGTCTCTTTCCTCAAGGATTTGTATACAATTTCTGCTATACATTTGATGGATATTCATATCTTCATGTATGCTCGCTCATTAAAATAAACACTGATACTCCATTGTATGTTCATACATTGCTGCAGCCCCTTCATTGGGCACTTTCTCAAGACAACTAGGTGTGGGAGAACTGTTTAACCCACCTAGAGGGATTTATTTTGAGCCTCCTCTTGGATTTCGATCTTAGATACATTGATCTAATGGATCCAGGTATTCATTTCAAATCTTGTAGCAGCCATTCCTAGAAAATGCATTTTCTATTCATGCCTTGCTAGCAAATCCCATTTTGGGATATTACATAGAACCTCCAGGCACTATTAAACACTTGCACAAAGAAAACTAACCCACCCCTGGAAGTTAAGGATGTAAACACACTACACAACTACAAGAGACGCACTGTTAGGGAAATGCGGTTCATAACACAAATAGGGGATTACGAAATGGAGCAAGTTATTCTGGATCTAGGATCAGATGCGAACATGCTGCCCAAGAAAACATGGCAGCGCATGGGAGAACCCAAGTTGGAATGGTCCACTATTCAGCTGCACATGGCCAATCAATAGAATATTGTATCGTTAGGAAGGTTATCATAGATTACAGTGAATATTGTAGGAGTCAAGGTATGGGCCGACTTTGAAGTCATTCAAATTGAGGAAGATGTGGACCCTTAACTTGCGCTCCTAGGGTTATATTGGGCCATTAACATGGGTGGTATTATAAATTTAAAGAAGAGGAACATGGTATTTGAGAATGGAGGGGTACGAGTGATAATCCCCTTAGACCCCACAGAATGATAAAGGTATACAGAGACGGTATGAATCAATGAAGAGGTAGATCACATCTATAAGCTAACTACGCAGGATGAAGATTGGATCAACCCTACGGCTGATAGTATGCTCTGCTGGGAAAAGGATAGTGATTGTTTGTCTAACTCTGATGAAGAAGTGGAAAAGTGGAAAACCCAGTTGCACAATGTATCCACACTCAAATGTCTCAGGATTACAAGGGATTTCCGATGTATCTCTTCAGAAGTACGAGATCTGTCCTACTTTGACGGTTCTGGTAGCATTATGGATTTTTTACGAGAATTCGAAGCCGAAGTTCCAAAGGAACGAAGGATATGGGTCCTCAGTCTCGCCCTGCACGTAGCACCTGCGAAGTAGTGGGATGAGTGTAAGACAATGTTCTAGGAGTGGGGGGCATGTCGGATTGTGTTACTCCTGCACTTTGACCCTCTGGGTCACTTACGTAGGAAGCAAATCGAATTGATAATCTAAAGCTGCGTAGATTTGCACATGATGACTACTGATGATGGGGAAGAGCACATGAATGATATGTGTGTCCCTTACAAAAATTCTTTCAATATGATGGATACTATGGGCATTGCGGGTCTGGCGGCACCTACAGCTACAACACAATTGTGCTCGTTCCTCTGTGTCACAGACTACTACAGAAAAAATAGGCAGGAGTACGCATGGATCACATCACCTCTGAAAGAACTTTTTCAGAGGACCATGTCAGTTCGTAGGGATGTTGGGTGTCAATAAAGCTTTGAATTAGTAAAGAAAAAAATTGGCCCACTTAGAACATAGATGGAACAACGGCTGGACCACCATGCGCATAGGAAGCCCGTTGAACATACACGGGCACGCCGGGAGCATAGATGTGCGTTGAGCACACCAGAGCTGCGAAAAATAGCCATTGGGACAGTCAAATCAAGTAAATTACAAAATATACTATTGAATGGAGTGGGTGGAGGGCATTTAATGAGGCGATTACGGGAGATTTTTTACTGTTTACATGATGGTAAGTTCCAAGTACTTCTTACCCAACCATCGACCACTCGTAATAGCTATAAAAGGGGTCGAACAGACCAGACAAGGATTTCATATCAGTTTTATAGCTTTTACTTAACATGTCTTGCTATGATGATTTGGTGCTGCAAGACGCTCTATGTGTATAGTCTCTCCTTCATGTCCAAACAACCTACCCCCTCGGATAGTAGCAACCCAGAGTTTGTTTTTTTTGCCACAATGATAGCTACGAACCCCGTTGAGTCGTCTGAGCCAGTAACCTCAGTAGAATAGGGTACTAAGGAAGTAGTAGAAATTGAGTCTGAGGTAGAAGAGATTCTCTCCACACTGAGCCCAACCACAAGAAAAGGGAAAGCGAAGGCATAGAGCTCTAAAAAGCCCTTGAAGCCCATGAAATGGGCTGTAGGAAAGCCACGAACTTCCCCGCGAACCACAAAATCCCCAAAGGCAGCTCAAGAGGAAGCAAAAAACGTCGAGCCAATTGATTGGTTACCTCCCTTCTTTCAACCATGCAGGGCATCAATGCGTTCACCAAAGAATATTTATGGCTTGGTCACTGACCTATAGATGTCACTAACCCTAGGCGAGGTTCCCGTCATTGGCGATCCTGCTGGTAAGATTCATGAGGTCAAGTTTGATGATCAAGACCTAGCCAACTTTGAAGCATTCCCTGAGCTAGCACCTGCGCTCTACCTCAACACAATTCATGATGACAAGGGAGTTACCGTTTTCCCCCAACACTGGGTATGGGGGTTGGCCAGGTCCGGGCTCTTAAACTTGCTGAGGATGCCAAATTTTTGCCACTACAATGTTAGAGATCGCTTGGTGCGCCTGCTGCTCGCCTTGGTCCATGACGGTAGCCTGTGGCTCTAGGACCACATCCCTATTGATGCTTCCCTAATACACCAAATTACTGGCCTCCCCCTGGAGGGACCTGACCCCACGCTGCGGGTGGGCAAGAAGTATGAGAAGAAGAACGCTGACAATGTACAAGAGACTTACCATGTGCAACGAAATATGCGGGGGTTCATGATCAATACCATCAGTGACCCAGGAATACATATGGGTACTTTGTTACTAGCATGCAAACTAATGCACAAGTTTTAGGTTGCTACCATCCCCGCATACGTCATTCAGTTGGCAGGAAGTGTGAAAAAGGAGTTTGCTTCATTCACCAACTCTGCGTAGAAGCTCCATCATAGATTTCGGCTACCGCTACACCTCATGCAAAGGCTGAGGGGTTGGTCGGCACATTGAAGGCATCACGAATAGAATTTGTAGAGGTTAAGTCATGAATGGAGCAAAAGATTGCCGATATGCAGGTGAAATTGCAGCCTGAAATACCTCGAGAGGTACAGGCCTAGAAATCTGTGCTGGTCACCGCCTCTATGAACGTCATCACTGGTTAGATCACGCAGGGTTCTCAACTACTGGATATGGCCATGCAACTATGGACAAAGGTCCAATGCGATCCACTCCTGCATGAAATAACCAAGACATTACGACAGAAAGAGGAAGCGTTTGCAATGCTGGAAGCCACCCTTCCCATGTTGGTTCCTACTCAACATTTGGCATGATTGCAGACCAGCCAGGACCTCTAAGCTAAAATAGAAGTGCTTCAACAAAAGAAGAAGGCCCTCACCAACCACCTTAAGCCTTGGACTGCTAATGCTCTTAGACTGTCACAAGATACTGATGTAGCCGTAAAGCAGCTCAACCAAACTTTGGAAAGTGTCACCACTACGACAGAAGGCTTGATCTCATAGAAATTGTTCGACATCACCCAGAATGTTGCTACCCAAAGTGAATTTGTACTGCACCCATTAGCTGAAGCAATCAAGCTGTTACAGGCATAGGTGGAGATCCCACCACCTCAATGACTTGGGACGAGTCACAAGATTGTGTTGGGGGACTGTTGGAACAAGATCTCCTACAAAGCTGCGAATCTGGTCCATTTTGTATATTTTTTATTATATTTAGTCTAACGCAGGGGTTTTGGGGTGGGTCAAAGCCCCTAATGCATTGTAAGTAGGTCAAGGGTAGACCAAGAGTCTGTAAACCACGATTTCTGGACCATTGGATGCATAGGCTAAAATAGTATAAGTAGTAGAACCTTTTTGAGTCGATAGATAGAGAATGAATAGAGCTTGAAAGGAGATACAAATTGCTAGATCTAGGTTGGGTTGTTTTGGGTTAGGACTCCTACTGGCTGTGTGCACAGAGATCCTCTGTCCTGTTGTGTGCAGACCCTGTTGGCTGTGTGCACAGGTGGTGTTTGGGGAATGTATGAAGATTTTAATATATAATATATGTGAAGTATTTTTGAACCTTTTGTTGTTATCTGGATCTGTTCTGTTATGATTAATGTGAACTGAGATTATCTGATTAGCTACGAACTTGTCTATTTTATCTATGTGATATAACATATTTTAATTTAGTATATTACTGTGATAAGAATACAATTGCACTTATTCATTATGCCTCTGTTAATGAACATGAACGGTCTGTGTTGAAGTTACTAGCTTCGATTATGCTATTTTATGGTTATAATTGAAGATGCGCATGTGGATATGAGCCTGCTAGAACAAATGTGATAAGAACTATAAGCTGGTTCCATCTGGAACCCTACGAAACACTCTTCTACGGTATACAATCTAGTAATTGTGAAGTTTAACACAGCTCTGCTTGACTTACCTACCCTCTCCTAGGGTGCGGAAACCTGATTTGAGCACCCTCCCATACTAGTTCGGGTGAGACTTTGGCCTGCGCAAGCAGGTCACTACCGAAAGGGACAGTAGTATAGGGGTTTGTTGGCAAACCTTAACCTCTGAACCTAGGTCAGGACCCCTCGAGCCAACACATACCATGTCACTCCATTCTTATCACACCCGGAACTCGCTAACACTCCCTCTCACACACTGTTATTCATTCATTTCCATGCATTTTGACCTAGTTTTCCCTTGTGTTTCCCTAACACTCACTAACACTCCTTAGCACACATTAGGACACATTGGCTCTTGGCATGATTCCCTAGCACTCTAGCATGCCTTGGAATTGCCTAACATACCTTGTTACTCCCTCCTTAGCACACTTGTAATTCACTGACACTCCCTATCATGCACTCATATTCATTCATTTCGATTCATTTGAAACTAGTGCTCCCTTATGTTTCCCTGGCACTTCGCCCTAACACTCCTTAGCATGTGTTGGCACCACACCTTGACACCTTAGACATCTTGTCATTCCTTATCACTTGGATTTAATTGGCATGCCTAACATCCCTTGGAACTCTCTAGCATGTGTTAGTAATTCCTGGCATTCCCTAGCACACCTTGGCACTTTGTAGTTGGCATGCCCTCATAGATAGACTTACTTTTCTTGCGGCCTGGGAACCCAACCATGTCATTGGAAAAAAAATGTTTTGCCCAATGAAAATTGTCCCTTTATTATGCATTTCTTGGCATGATTTGGCACTCCCTAGCTTACCTTAGCAATCCCTGACAAACCCTAGCACTCCACCATATCTTGGCACTACCTAGCATATAAGCTTGTCACTCCCTTCTTAGAAAAACTGGAGCTCACTGACACACTCTTATTCATTCATTTCCATGAATTTTGATCTAGTTATCCATTATGTTTCCTTGGCACTCCCTAACACTCCCTAGCATGCATTAGCACACCCTGGCACCTGGCACATCTTGGCATGTAGCCTTGGCACTCTAGCATTTCTTGGTACTACCTAGCATACCTTGTCACTCCATCCTTACTACATCTGGAACTCGTTGACACTCCCTATCACACACTCTTATTTGTTCATTTCATTCATTTTGACCTAGTGATCCCTTTTGTTTCTTTAGAACTCCCTAAAACTACCTAGAACACGTTGGTGCACCTTGGCACATCTTGTCATGCCTTAGTATTTGGAATTTTTCAGTGTGCCTAACATGTATTTGAACTGTCTAGGATGTGTTAGCACTTCTTGGGATTCCCTAACACACCTTTGCACTCCCTATATATCATGCAATTATAGATAGCCTTACGTTTTTTATGATTTGAAAAACCAACCAAGTCATTGAAAAAACAATGTTTTTTCCCTAACACTCTATAACACTCCCTAACATGCACTGATAGTCTCTAGCACACCTTCTCACTCCCTGCATACCCTATCCACTCCATAGCATGCCATCTAAATCCCTGACATATTGGCTCTTGGAACTTGGTGGCACCTGAAAATTCTTGGCATGCGTTGGGATGCCCTAGAATTAGTTAGCATAGTTTAAGGTAAAAATTATTTGAGATTAGTTATTCACAACTAAGAGAGAAGTAATAGAGGATGATTTTTCTCATAAACGTGCTAGAGCTTGGACATTGACATGTATTGGAACTATTGTTGGTATGCCCATAATGCTCCTCTTGAAAAGGTAAGGTCCTAGCTTATTAACCCTCTTATTTGTTCATTTATTTACATTTTAACTAGGTGTTCTATTTTGTTTCCTTGAAACTCATTGGCACGCGTTCGTATACCCTAACACTTGGCACATATTGTAATGCCTTAGCATGTGGCATGTAATGGAATGCATTGGCATGCCTTGGCATTATCTAGCACATGTTAGCACACCCTACCACTTCTTGACATGCCCTAACATCCCTTATAACTCCTTGGCATTGCTCATCATGCCTTGTCACTCTCCTTGTCACTTCCTCCTTGGCATGCCTAACACTCATTGAAACTCCCCAACACACCCTCTTATTCACTCATTTCCATTCAATATGACTTGATGATTTATTTTTGATGGGGTGCATGTGTGGAAAGAGTTCCTTTAAGAGAATAAAAAAATGATCACACCATTACTGACATAAATAATTGTGAGATTCTAATTGAATGACATAGGGATCCACACAAAAGATTTTAAGAATAAAATTTCTAGGGTTTGTTTTATGGTGTTGGAATGGTAAGAAGTGAGTGGTCAATATTGTTATTTTATTTCTCATTAAAGTTTTTTTCCTTATGAGAGAATCATCTTCAGAAAATGACACCCTCATCACACTTACTCTCCAACTCCTATTCTTCTCAAAATAAAGGCCAAATTGGACATTGAGGGAAGGCACATTGGTCTATGGTGTGCTTATTTACTCGGTAAGAGTGTTAATGTACTATGAGAGGGACTGAAAATTTTACTTTTTGTCCTCTATGGATGACATGTTGTAGGTTTGTGTCATGGGACCACACAGCCACTAGAAAGATTGTGTAAGATATAGCCCAACATAATCAATTCCTAAGAGAAATTTGTGGAGGGATCAAAATAAATTATATTGGTAAGTCCACCAAAAAATATTTACTAGAGAGTGACACCATGGTGATCAATGCCACACATTGATTCTTTTGAGCTAGGAATTTATTTTTCTAAAAAAAAAATTGGAGTTTCACTGAATTTGTGGAATTGTCAAATTCCTGACATTGTAAATTACGTAGGAACTTTGTTGCTTTTGTTATATAGGTTAAGGTTTGCAAGAAGTATATAGGTTTTTTATGGCCTTATGGGAAAATAAGTATCAATTTCTAGCTCTTTATTATACCAAAGAGTTTCTGATAATAATATTTGGTCAAATCTTGCATGGCACTAACTAAGGAGGACAAATAGTACCCATAGTTATGATACTCAATTCCTTGGTATGAAATATTGATCTCCTCATATGGTTTTCTTGATGTATTATAAAAATATGGTTGATAGGATTATGTTATTATAGTTTCAAGTGTTCTTCAGGGTCTCCCACTATCCTTAAAGACATGTGGAAGACAACTCTATTTTTCCACAAATAAAAGCCAGTTCCTCCAAATTTTCTACCCTTGTCATGATTACCCTACAACACCTAACTTCTCAAAATAAAGGCCAAATTTCATAATGAGGGAAGGCATGTTGGTCTATGGTGTGCTAACTGACTGGGTGAGAGTGTCAATGTACTATGAGAGGGACTGAACCATTTACTTTGTGTCATCTATGGATGACATGTTGTAGGTGTGTTTCATGAAACCACAAGGCCACTAGAAAGATTGTGTAAGCTATAACCCAACATAATCAATGCCTTGAGAGAAATCTGTGGAGAGGGATCAAAATAAACTATATTAGTGATTCCACCAAAGAATATTTACTAGAGAGTGAAACCATGGTGATCAATGCCACACATGGAGTCTTTTGAGTTGGGCATATTCTTTTTCTAAAAAATTGTTTGAAGTGTCACTGAATTGGTGGAATTCTCAAATTCATGACATTGTAAATTAAGTAGGAATTTTGTTGCTTTTGTTATAAAGGCTAAGGTTTGCAAGGAGAATATAGGGTTTGTAGGGTGTTAGGGGAAAAGAAGCATCAATTTCTAGCTCTTTACCTGTAAAGAGTTTGATAATAATATTTGGTCAAATATTCCATGGAAATAACTAAGGAGGACAAATAGAACCCTTAGTTGTACTACTCAATTCATGGTATGCAATAATGATATCTCGAGATGTATTTCTTGATGTAATATAACAATATAGTTTGATAGGATTATTTTATGCTAGTTTCAAGTGTTCTTGAGGTATTCACCCCAGCCTTAAAGGACATGGCTGAAACAACTGTCTTTTCCACCAATACCAAGACAATTCCTCAAATTTTAGAAAGTACAGGGTTATATAAAAAAAAATGAATGATGATCAATATTTTAAAAGGCTCTCTTGTCACTCCTAGATACAGTCTTGAGTTGTAGGAGACTAGTGCCTAGGACATCGTAAGAATATGAGGTCTTCTTGGATTAACTTTCACTTTGGGGGGGACCTCCCCAGATATAACCTTTGTGAGATTTATTTAGTTGGTGATTTTAGATAACAATGGGAGTGGAGCAATGGTGTTAACTCTGATTGTATGCTGGATATAACTTAGAATGGGCCTGAGGCCGTTATGAATCTCAATTGTTGTAAATGGGCCTGAGGCCATTATGAATCTCAATTGCTGTAAATGGGCCAGATATGAAACCAGTGAACATAATTTAGAGATGAAAAAGGTTGAAGACTTGGATGAATGGGGGACAAGATTCAGAGGGAGGCAGGTTTACTGAAAGGAAAAAATCTGCCCTTCATAGACTTAAAGAAGAAAATGGTCGTGATAAGGTTTATGAAACAAAAATCTTGTGTCGAGCCTAATTAAGGTGACCAAGTGACTGAATTATGAGTACCATTTCCAGGTAAATTCATTTATTAAACACTATTGACCAACATTCCAAGCACACGATAATTGAAGAAACATTTTTTGAAACTAAATAAGAAAGTTAAACAAATATAAAGAAGAGACATGCATACTTCTCAAAATCCCAGCTAGAATCCATTTGAAAAAAATTGTTATTATATTATATTCTAAGAACAACTCTTCCATATATGCATTAAGAGCTTATCCCAGGCATTTCAAAATGTGCTACACAAAATGTGAACTTAGAACTTGCATAGAAATCAGAGCCTCTCTTTCTTCACTAAGTTCTCTCTTTATAGTTTTTACATTGGAGCTCATCTGCAAGATATTTCTCGGGCAGATATTCATTCTTGATATTGCCGTATCAAAATAAAAAATGATGCAATATAACTCCATAGTATCAAAAGCACTACTCTTTGACATTGATTACAATAGAAACATAATAATTAAATAGTACTTAGGGTGAAATCAAGATTTCGCCCAATTTCTAATTGGCGGCAATAGGCAGAGAAAAGTGAAAAAAAAAGAGACCCATGGGCACGATCATGATATCTTTAAAGAGTGTGACAAGGAGTGGCAGAAACCCTCGTGTTACATGGACAAGCTGAAGAAGTAGAAGAGCAAGAGTTGCGTGGTAGCTGAGGTGGAAACTGTTGCGAGGTGGAAGGAACTTGAGGATGTGAATATTCGTAGCATATTTGCCATATAATGTCAGCAGGAAGAGGTGTAGAGATAAAATGATCGAATAATGCCTAAAGCTGAGTTAGCTCGGTGTAATCAAGGTGAGCAGCGAAAAATATCTTGACCATGGCAAGGAGAAATAATTCCTTGCGTAATGCTGCCACTAAGGTCTCAGCCTTTAAACGAGAGGTCTTCTCCAGTGTCATGTCGGACTTACACTTGATCTCGGACAGCTTCTGATAATAAGTGGTCTAGATGAGAAATTCCCCTAACTGATCCCAACATAAGGGGAGGTCGGCTTCCACTAACTTACCCCATTCATGATCAAAATCTCCTCCATTTTTATAGGTGCTAAGTATCCCAATGCCCTTACCCCATGCCTCTTCTTTATGAATCACTTAATGTCTATAATATTTTTAAACGTTAATCCCTCCGCATGCTCGGCTCTCTAGATAGGATTTTGTTGATGTACTTTATGTACCTCTTCGTTGCTGCTAGGTATGCTTTGCCCATTTTGGTCTCCTTCCCTAGGAATGGCCTCCAGTTGGTACCTTACGGTCTAGGATGGCGTTCTTCTTATCATTGACTAGCATGATGAGCTCCCAATGGAATTTCACTTCTGCTATAACCTATGTCCAGAATATTTTCCTAGCTTCCACTAATGACACGTTTCCTTTAATCTGTGCCTTCAAATCCTTGATTGACTTCTCGTGACCCTGGGCCTCCTTGCGAAGGGTCTCTACCTCTTTCTGAAGGGATGATACTACCTTTTGGTTCTCTGAGTAGGTCACCTTGGCTTTGTCCACGAGTCGTTGAGTAGTACGTGTTTCATCCTCGGACATATTCAGGTCTACCAGAGCGTTGGTTAAGTGCCCTGGAGCACTTTGAGGTTCCTCAAGTACCTACACTAGACATACATGAATATCATGAGCTTGTTGTAGCTCAAATAGTTACTCCCTTAATTATGCATTCTCCTCATCCTTCTGATCAAGCGCCTCCTCCTTCTAAGCAAGATCCTTAGTAAGGGTGTCTTTTTCCTTCTCGAATTTTGCTAGATCCTCTATTTGGATGTGTTTTGACCAAGGAATGTTCAGTTTTGGTCGTAGCTCTTGTACCTCCAACTCAATTTTTCTTAGAAGAGTGTGTCTTGCTGATTAAGGATCGACTCCCTTACCTCTTATCATCTTTTTGCAGTCCTCCAGCTGAGTAGCAAGAGCTTTAGCACTTGATCTTTTCCTTTTTTGAGTGATATTCATCTGAGCCAATATCATTTCTGCTTTCTCCAGGGTGATGGTGTTCTTTAGCACCTCTGTTTGTAGCATGTCCCCGATGGATTTATGGAAATTTGACTTGTCGGGCAAAGGAATGGAAGCCAGATTCAAAATTATTTCCAAGGCTTTGTACTTCAATCCTAGGTGTAGGGGATGAGAGGATGAGTGTTGGAAAAAAAATATAAGCTGGTATTTCTCTAAATATAAAGCTGAAGTGAGCCTACTATGATGCTTGTCTACGAACTGAGCCAATTCTGATCTTAGTTTCTCTTTTGTGGATTGGTTCTTTGCCTCAATATGCTCTCTTGTTTCATCTTTTCCTAATGTGATGGCTTGTGAAAGCTCAGAAGGTGCCAAAGAGGAAGTGGAATCATATGAGGGCTGAAAACTTGGTTTGTCTTTGCCATGACCTATGAGCTGTGAGGCTTCATCATCGTGAGTCTCAGTGTTTTGTTCCCATGGGCCTTCAGTTCTTTGTTTCTTGCTGAGGCAATCCTCCTCCTCCTCGTCTATGAGTCCCTAGTCATTCTAGGGGTTTTCCTGTTCCAAGATCTCCACGTCACCATCTGCATTGTCTCCTTTTCCTTTGGCAGCTGGGGATTTCAGCCTCCATCTCTGTATCCAAAGGCTGTGAATCATAATTAGCTTTCCATTCTACTAGAGGCCTAGGTTCATGCTCATGTGTTGAAGACTTAATCTTCTTCTTTTTGCAAATGATAAACCCTTTAGTATCATAGTGCCACACATCTACCCATTGGAAATTCATATTCCACAAAATCCCCTGCAAAGAGGGGAGTGCATGCATTGAATTGACAGTGAAAGGGCCTACAAAATTTGGGAGCTTGAAGATATATCCTTTCTTCGCGGGCAAGAAGTGGGCTTGGTCAGCACTTAGGACCTGGAGGATGAAGTCAAGGGAAAAAATCCTCGTGGACATGAACATTGGCAAGTGGTAAGGAGGCACTTCAGCACCATAAACCCTGATCTTGGTATGATCTTCAAACAAGTACCAATCCCCGGCACAATCTGTTTCACTGAACCAAAGCCACTCATTTTGCTCGGGAAAAATCCTGGGTGGGGGGCTATCATGTATGACTACATAAGCCCTGGACATGAAATATCTAATGAATTTTGTATACCCCTTCCCCTCTGGGTGCTGGCGAACTGACTGAATCCATTCAAAAATAGATTTCGACTTGACGTTTCTCCTGGAGAACCTGTCCAGGCGTAAAACCTCAAACTTGTCTGCATGCTTAAACAGGAATAGGTAGAACATCAGGGAGAAATATCTGAAGGAACAAAAGGATGACATATCCTAGAACTGAGTTCTGATAGCTGAGGCTAGGAAGGTGGCGATATCTAGTAGAATCTCGGGTTTCATCATGAGCCATATAAACCCTACGCCAGCCTTTATTTCCCTATCGACATTGTATAAACCCAACATTCCCAAGATGACCACTAGGATAGGCTGTATGGTGTCACAAAATAGGACAATCAAATAGTATCTGTAGGAAAGAGAGAAGATATGCACGAATCAATGGTCAACTAGAGGAAACCACTATGTTTCTCCAAGGGAAAGTTTAAGTGACAGGAGAGGGTGACATCAATGAATTCAATGCAATCTTGGGCGGAGGGGTAGCATAGGGCTTTTCTGATGAGTTGAGGATTAATATCGAGAATCTTGACCCCTAGAGGAGAGAGGAAGATATACTTTCATTAAATGTAGGCATCGTCAAGCTAGGCGATGAACTCATTGAAATGATGGATTTTTGGGGAAATTTGGTAATAGAGCCCTGAGTCGACTACTCTTAATGCATCTTCCCCCCGTCGCTTAAAATATAGGAGCTCAGCCTTTGCACGGGCCACATTGAAATGGTATACTGGGTCGCAGAGCTAGGAGTGGACGTCCATGAGTGGTTTTAGACCAGGAGCAGTCCTGACTTTACGGGCTTGCAAGGTTTCGGGGGCAGAGCACTTCATATTTTCCATAACAATCTGAAAAAATAGTAAAGGGAAATAATGAAAAGGACACGAAAAAATACCTAAGGTGGCAGTGAAAGTGATGCGATGGTGGAAAGCAACCAATACAATGAGTTTTACCAGGACGCCCAAATGAGTAAAAATTCAGTAAGTGATAACAAATTCAAATGGTCAGAGTAAAAATTCGGGTGGAGACAGGTTTTTACTGGGTAGTGGAGCGGTTCGAAAACTATAGTGCTGACATCATGAGGATGTCCACAGAGGGGCATGTGGCACAACGTGGTTGGCCGATAATGGCCGAGTAGGTGAGGGGCCACGTGCCTGACATGGAGGTACCATATTTTGTACCTCGGGCGAACTTACCTTACCTTAAACTTACCTGCTCCAACTATGCATACGTGGGACCTGCCAATTTTCGTTGGGTCAAGGGTTGAGGTCCAGGTGCTATATTCCCCCCCAGAACTCCTCTGATTGGCCCAGGGGGAGGCTAACTTCATCCTCTCTGACGGGTCAGTTTTGCCTCCTTCCGCTCTTCTAAGCATTTTCGGAATGGTTGTGTCCTGTCTCCTTTGTGGGTGGTGCCTGTTAGTATGAATCTTAATTCCAAGCGTATGAAAAAAGACCACTTTAGCTATGCATAAAAAACAGTCCTAACAGTAAAGATGGCTACCAATATCCTTATATTTGCAGTTAGGTGATCAAGATAAATGCTACAAAAATCTAGATCTATGCATTAGAAGACATTAAGCAGTAGAAAAAACAAGATTACTCCATGCATCCAATAGACAAGACAATAATATGTTGAATGAATTTTGTATTAATGGCACCTGGGAGGAAAACACATAAGGGTGTTACCAGTTCTCTTCAATGGGATGGGTTCTTGTAAGTCCTCAGCACTTCAGATCTAAAATTCCTCTCTCTTGATGGTGTAGAAAACCCAGACAAAATGGTAGCAAAATATGACTATGATGGTGGATCAATAGTCAGACCAAAAGTATAGATCCAGAGTGATCTTTAGGCAACAAAAGGTGGTAAATGAATGGGAAAACCCTTCTATTTATAACAAAATATTGAGTTAGTCTAGATATTGGTGCATAGTTAAAATATTATTAAACAAATCAAGATCCAACTTTTATGGAATATTTTATTATATTTGTTGGAGGGAAAAGGAATTTGACTTGGGTCAAATCCCTTTATTTGTAAATAATAAATAAATAAATGATTTATTTATCATTTTAAGGATGTGGTTGAGTAATAATCAAATAAATAATGATTTATTTAATTATTTAAGGGTGATTTAGTCATATTCAACAAAGAATAATATTTAAATAAGGTTTAAATAACTATTCTTAGGAAATAATAACATAAATAATGATTTATCTAATTAATTTCCCTGTTTTGGGTTAAATATAACCAGGAATATTAATTAAACTATTGTTTAACTAATTATTCCTTGATGAAAATAAAAAAAATGTAGATTTATTCAATATTTCTTCATGGGGTTTCTTGTTTATACCATAAACAACTTAATAAAGGTGGTTTACTAAGTTCTTTTTCAGAGTGAATGCAATTTTACTTACGGTAAAATTGGTCTTACATGGTGTACTTGGGTCCATCTAATAATAATAGGTTAGATGACCAAAAAAGGTGTAACAGTGCCACTTCTATCTCCGATAGCGCCACTTACTTGGAGGGGGTGTGGCCACGATGATCTATATGCACGGGGATGTGCCGAAGGAGCTGTGGCGCTTCCTTTTAGCCTTTCGATTTGCCCATTCCCATTATTCATTTATTTAACTCTCCATGTTGCCTTATTCCCTCATGAAATACACAAGCCAACATTAGCTCCATTGGGGATGACACACTCTCTCGAGCGCGTCGAGAACTCATAGACCGCCTGCTTGCATCCTTCTTGGTATGCTCGGGATCATCGTCAAAACAATTTCAGAAAATTTTGATTAAAAACAAAACGGATATTCATGCAAAAATAAAAAATGGCATATATACAATTTGGAGGATATGTACAATGGGTCGTCGCAACCCATATCAGTGCTGGAAATAGGACTTGAGAAACTGCCCATTGACAAGCATCTCAATTATATCTCCTTCCAAGTTTTCGAACGCAAGGGTATTGTTTCCTTTGAATTCTGCTACCTTGAATGGAACAAACCAAAGCAGGTCGAACTTGCCAATGTTTTCCTTTTTTTGATCGCTTGGAATCCCATCGCAACATCAAGTCCATTGTTTGGATCTCCTTTTCTTTAGCTCGTTGGTCGAACAAACCCTTCATATTTTCCTAGTATTTTGTTAATCTAAGGTTTACCTACTCCTGTGTTTCATTCAGTTTCGCCGACTGATTCATTCTCTTGACGAGGTCATTTGGTTCTTCCTTGCTTTCTTGTAAAAATCAGGCAACTGGTAATGCGAGTTGAATGGGGAAGACTGCTGCTTTGCCATACACTATCTCATAAGGGGACTTTCCTGTGGATATTTTAGTGGTGATACGATTCTCCCAAAGAGAAAACTTGAGTTGGGAGTCCAAGTTCTTTTGGTTTTCATTGATGGTATTTTCCATAATCCTCACCAATGTCTTGTTAGATGACTCTATCAACCTGCTCCCCTATGGGTAATATTCAGTGGAGTGTCCCAAAATGATATTTTAATGTTGACAAAAGTTTATGAACTTAGCTGACTTGAAAGCCTTGGAATTATTGGCGATGATCTTAGTAGGGCCTCCAAACCTAGCTATTATGTTATCCTCTAGGAACATGTCACTACCCCATATTTGGAATTCCTTGCAGGCACAACCTCAACCCACTTAGTGAAGTAATCTATAGTGGTGAGGATCCATTGATGCGGGTTACTAGAAGTCAGGTGAATCTCTCCAATGAAGTCGATTACCCATTGTTTGAATGACTCTTCGACATGTACTGGAATCAATGGGAGTGGCGCAAAAAAATTCTTCTTAGTGAACATCTGACACTTCTCGCAGGCCCGGACGCCAGCATGTACATCACCAAACAGCTTAGGCCAAAAGAAACCTTCTTTCAGGATCTTGTGAGTAGTGGATCACCAGCTTTAATGCCCACCACATTTTCCTTTGTGGAGCTCTATAATCACTTTGTCAACTTCTTGCTCTGTTAAATATAATAAAAAAATCCCAGCTGGGTCCCTCCAATACAGTCGGCCATTCGTGACATTGTACTTTTGAGACCATAACATCAAGGTGCGATACTTGGCCTTGTCATAGCTAGGAGGACATATCAGGGTTAGAAGGCATTCCACTATATCATTATAACATAACGATAGAAGGTACTTTACATGTGTCTTTTTTGTGGAAGGTTCTATGCCCTATTCTGCCCATGTGCCTTCTAGCGCTTCTCCTCCTCCCATAGACATATTTACCCCTAGTGATTGACAGTTGGATTCAGATATAATTTTTTCCAGTCCATAGCCTTTAATGATTTTAGTAGCCTTTATCTCCATTTATTACTCTTGAATCTTAGCTATCCACTTTCCCCTCTTCCCTTCATTGTCACCGTGCACTAGGATATCCTTCACCACTGTAGTGGGAACGTAGGCGGTTATGGCATATTGTAACACATACACCCAGAATGCCTTTAGAGATTTGACTTTTTAATTTGGCATCTTGCAAGACCCTCAAAAAAAGAACGTAATAGGTTGTCTATGCCCTTCGTCATTTTTGTAGCAGCGACTACAACTATTATATGAGGAGAGGTGAAAGACAAAATGAATGGCTTCCATAACTGTGGACTCCACCACATCGGAGCTTCGCAAATCCCCGTTGATTCTCAAGTGGAAACAACTCGATTGAGGAGTCCATTTCACTTCACTGCTCTCTCTAGCATTTCTAAGGATGTTTCGACAATCCTAATATAATTTGGTATGAATCAACTTAGGAAATTCTATTCTTCCCAGAATACTTGTACTTCTATTTGTTTCTTGGTAGATAAATTTTGTTTATCACCTCCACCATTTCACGTCAATCTTCACTCCCTCCTTAGTTACTATATGCCCAAGAATTTCCTTCTTCTAGGGAAAACATGGATTTTTGGGGATTTAGAGATAGGCCATACCTGTGGCATTTCTCAAAGGTTCGTCGAAGATGCTCTATGTGTTTATCATCATTCTTCGTGAGTATGGTGATTTCATCTAGATAAACCACCACAAACATATCCTGGTCTCCTATGAACGCAATGTCCATTGTGCGTTGGAATGTGGCACCGACGTTTATCAGGACGAACGACATCTAGGCGTATATGAAGGTTCCCCAAGGCATGGTGAACGCCTTCTTCTTTTGGTCTTCAGGGAGCACTGCCACCTGGTTATATCACTAGAAACCATACATCATTGACATTCAAGAGGATCCCGCTACCTTCCGCAAGATGTGGTCCATTTTCGAGAGGGGGTAATTATCTTTGAGCGAGGCTCTGTTTAGATTTCAGAAGTCAATGTAGAGTCTGATTTTGCCATTTTTCTTCCTCACAGGGACCAAGTTAGCTACCCATTCTAAATACCTCATAGGAACAATGATTTTTTACTGCATCAGTTTCTTTATCTCTTTTTCTATAGTTGGGAGGAGATGATTGATCTGCCTTAGTTTCTTCTTATGAGTCTTTGCGTCTCCTTTGAGTGGTATCTTGTGCTGTCTAATGTCAATACTGAAATTCTTCAGATCCTGGTATGACCAGGTGAAAGCATATTTATATGATTGAAACAACCTTAGGTACTGCCCTTGGTATTCTTTAGGGGATCCCTTTGAAAACTTCACCACCTTTAGATCTTCCTCTGTTCCAATATTCACATCCCTGATAGGCTCTTCCAGGGTAATTTTGCTGGGTTTCACTAGGATATCATTTTTTACGAACATCCCTTCCAATGGCATGAGACACCTTGGGATGACATTTCCCTTTAATTGGAAAATGTGGTGCCTAGAGAGTGTCTCTTCCCATCTGGCTTTTGGATATTCACTGTCATCCTCAGTGAATGAGTCAATCAGAAAATTTGAGAACTCACCCACCATCTCCATAAAACGTTTGACCTGATCCTCATCCTCGAAGACTTTCCAATGCTTGACATTGTCTAGAATGGAAGGGATATAACGCACTTCCACCTCGTATATGAGCAACGGATTCTGCGGCGAGGGGGGGGTGGGGCAGAAATTGCTGGCAGCCATGGCGAGCGAGTCAACCATCCTACTCTTATCCCTTAACATGAAATGAATGTTAAAGGTCGAGAAGAAATTCTCTACCAGGTTCCACACCTCGTTCTTGTAAGCTCTCAGCGGCGGGTGTTTAGTTTGACATTGGTTCCTGACTTGCATTACCACTAGCTTTGAGTCTCCAAACACCTTGAGATTCTGTATGTTCATGTTTCGCGCTACCTGTAGTCCTAGTAGCAGGGCTTCAGTTGTTTGTGGCTTCAAACTCCAGCTTGAAATAGAGGAGAAATAAGCATCCTTCCAGTGATATTAAGATCACCTCAGCCCTGTTTCCTTCTCGCGAGTAAGCCCCGCCGAAATGCAAGTTCCAAATCTTGTTTTCCTCTCTTCTTATAGGATCTCCTTGTCTATGAGGGTGAACCTTCATTTCTTGCAGGAAACTCTCATTCTCCTCAAGTATAAGGCAGGGAAATTCACCCTCCTTGCCATATACTAGGGAATTGGATGAACCATCAGTTTTAGTGACCATATTTAAAAACTATATTCATGGTACAATATTCTTTCATCTCTGCCGAACACTAGGATAGTGGCTTAGGTGAGGTAAAGTTTTATTGATCCTCCAATATTGGAAACCCAGGACATGGACAACAGCATTCCAAAATGAGCTGGGACATCAGCTACCAAAATATCCATTACCACACTTTTGGCCAGAATTTGGGAAAATTTCACTACCAGGTCTTTTATCATACCCAAGCACTTCACCCTTTTGGATTAAAAAGAATACAGGCCTTTATAAGGACTTGTAATCTGCAATCCAAATTGTTCCATGACAGACAACGACAACAGGTTATGTGAAGCCTTGGAATCCAACATGCAATTGTGCAATAGTAAGTCATGAATCACCAAAGTCACATAGAACGGGGGAGTGGTTGAGTCTTTCTCTTCTATAAGAGGTCCAAAAACCCCCATGGGTCCTTCTTCTTAGAGATTTAGGTTGTCAGGCAGAGGTCTTACACCATGGGGCTGCATAAATTGGGAAACCTAAGCTTTGTATGAAGGCTATTTTAGAAGCTCAATTAGGGGAATTAGGATCTTGAATTTTTCTAATTCTTTCTAGAGGTTAAAGGATGTGGGTGCTTTTTTTGTAATAGATTCTTTGGATTGTTATTTAGGATGGTCAGTCAGGTTTAGGATTATAGATGGGGCCTTCTCATTTTTGGGAGGATCAACTACTTGCTTTGCGGAAGTGGATGTAGTGGCATTATGAATGCAAGTATTGTTTCGCATGCTGCTATTGTTCTTTGATTCTTGTGCAGGCACCTAAGTACCACCACTGAAGGACTGCAGTGTTTCAGGATGAAGATTAGGAGACTGCTGTCATAGATACAAAAACTGCATTAGAACAAAGTTAGGACATCTATCCTGACTCAGTTTCATTGGTTAACTAGGAATCGACGCATTAGCATGTCCTCTTGTTGCTTGACCCACCCTAGGGCTAGAGGGATCGCCTCTGTCCACAGAGGGGATTTATCTACACATCAGAGGGGATGACTCTTCTAATGGATTCTTCCCTTTATTAGTAGGACTAGGAGGGGTTTTTTCTCTTGATGTTGACTCTTAATTTTGTTCTTGCACTCGGGTTCTCTTCTTAGAGGACTTGAGGTCATATTTCTTGTGGTTTTGAGCTTCCATGAAATCCACGAACTGTCTGCAGTAACTGTCAATATCTTGATCTTATGGAGGGATGTCCTTCTCCTCTTTCTCCCCTTGCAGGAAAATTTCACCCTCCTCATCATCAAAGTAAGTGAGGAATTTATTTTCTTGGTTTTTTGTGTCTTCCTCAGCCTGTACCTCCAATTCTCCCTCCATGTACATAGGAGGTTGGATATGATCTTCCCGTTTCTTCCTTTCATGTTGCAACAACCATAGAGGGGGATTCTGATATTGGAGATTAAACCCATGATTTGGAATCATTTGGTTAGGACGAGGAGGGGAAATTTTGGCCTCTTATTAAAGCTTAACTAGTTTATTTGAAAGGTTCTTGATTAACTTATTCATTTCTTCAATTCTATACTCTTGTGATTCTCTCTCCTAATTTCAAGTAGAAGCCTCCTCCCTATTATTTCTTCCAACTTCATGCTATGTATTCCCATTGAATTTACTAGTAAAAGAAAAATTTTCTACCTGCAATGCATCAGTCTGGATCTAATCCAGAGATGTGGATTTTGTTTCTCTTACGGTGAACCAAAACTCCGGTTAGAAAGCTCCTACGAAGACCACCTTAACAACTGCTTGGGGAGGATTTATTTTAGTAAGAAGATTTTTATAAAGATTATTGAACCTCTTTACTAATTATGTTACATCCTCATTGTGTCTCTTCATTAGAGCATTGGACTCCGTGAGAACGTATCCATGGTCCCTCTTTTCTCCCCATTTTAATCTGAAGAAATTTTCCATTTCTTCCAAAGTGTTGACTGTGTGGTCGGCTAGAGGCTTGAACCATTTTTGGGCTTCTCCATCCAAGAATTGGATGAAAAGCCTTAACACCACATCTAGGTGCTCTACATTCACATTTTTAGCAAAGGAGCAAAAATTTTCAATATGTTTCTAGGAAAAAGTATTATCTTCGTCGGTGAACCAAGGGAGGAGATTTAGATAATCTTGTGGCATGTCATTCGGTACTTGAGGTAGAACCAATGGAGAATAATTTTTTAGGAGGAAGTGAGACATAGCCATGAGGGGTGGTGGTGGTAGGTTATGAGAATGAGTTTCCTGGGGAATAATAGGTATGCGATGAGTAGAGGTTTCGATATTTGTCTGTAGAGAGCTTTGGAGTACTGCAACCTCTTTGAATTCTTCAGCCTTGGGAGTAGGGTGAAATGGTCGTAGAGAAGTATCAGCAAATACGGCTACATCTTTTATGGTTGAAATGTCTAAAGTAGAGGCTTTTGGAGGATACTCAAGTACATGGGCTATGGAGCTAGGGTCATAGATGTAAAATTTCTGAGATGAGGACGACGAATCTTCTATAGAGAATGAGGGTAAGTCAGCCTGTCTTGGTTGCTTTTCTTTCCATATTATCTTAAATATGATATTTTCAGGATCAGATATAGAAGGGGTTTTCAGCTGGGAAGTATCTAATCGAGTATGAGGCCTTGTGAAAGCCAGGATTACAACTTATTTGATTTTTTATAATAGTGGAGTCGCCAAGGTGAGGGCTATGCAACTCTCAACCCTTCATGCTCCCCTAATTGAAGGGTTAAGATACTGTCGTATCCCAGGCAAAATATTTTCTAATTCACAGTCCCCGGTAATGGTGCCAAAAATATGTTGTCACTCCTAGAGATAGTCTTGAGTTGTAGGAGACCAGTGCCTAGGACATCTTAAGAATAAGAGGTCTACTTGCATTAACTTTCACTTTGGGGAGACCTCCCATGATATAACCTTTGTGATATTTACTTACTTGGTGGTTCTAGATAACAATGGGAGTGGAGAAATGGTGTTAACTTTTATTGTGTGTTGGATTTAACTCATAATGGGCCTAAGGTTGTTAAGAAGCTGAATTATTGTAAATGGGCCAGATATGAAACCAATGAACAGTCCTTAGAGATAAAATCAGGTGAAAACTTGGATGAACAACGGAGGAGAGTCAATGGGA
The DNA here is from genome assembly GCA_034641835.2 of Pinus albicaulis. Lineage (NCBI taxonomy): Eukaryota > Viridiplantae > Streptophyta > Pinopsida > Pinales > Pinaceae > Pinus > Pinus albicaulis. The sequence continues at coordinate 615,828,935 of CM076581.1, forward strand.
AGCAAGCTTACTGAGAGGTAAGAATCTTCCCTTCACAGACTTAAAGAAAAAAATGGTTGTAATAAAATGTATGAAATAGTAATCCTGTGTTGAGCACAATTAAAGTGACCAAGTGATTAACATATGAGTACCATTTCTAGGTAAATTCATTTATTAAACACTAGTGACCAAAATTTTGAAAACATGATAATTGAAGAAACATTCAGTGAAACTAAATAAGAAAATTAAAAAAATATACAAAAGAGGCACACATACTGCTCAAAATCCCAGTTGCAATCCATTTGCAAAAAATCGTCATTATATTTGTTACACCATTTTTTGGTCATCTAGTACATTGTTATTAGATGGACCCAAGTATACCAAGTAAGACCAATTTTACCCCAAGTAAAATCATATTCACTATGAAAAATAACTTAGTAAACTTCCTTTATTAAGTTGTTTATGGTCTAAATAGGAAACCCCATGGGAAAACATTAAACAAATCCATATTTGTTTGACTTTCCTCAAGGAATAATGAGTTAAAAAATATTTTAATTCATATTCCTGGTTATATTTAACCCAAAACAGGGAAATTAATTAGATAATTCATTACTTATCTTATTATTTTCTAAGAATAATTATTTAAACGTTACTTAAATAATATTATTTGTTAAATATGACTACACCTCCCTTAAATAATCAAATAAATCATTATTTATTTGATTATTACTCAACCATATCCTTAAAATGATAAATAAATCATTTATTTATTTATTATTTACAAATAAGGGGATTTGACTCAAGTCAAATTCCTTTTCCCTCCAACAAATATAATAAAATATTCCAAAAAAATTGGATCTAGATTTGGTTAATAATATTTAATTATGCACCAATATCTAGACTAACTCAATATTTTGTTATAAATAGAAGGGTTTTCCCATTCATTTGTCACCTTTTGTTGCCTAAAGATCACTCTTGATCTCAACTCTTGGTCTGGCTATTGATCCACCATCATAGCCATACTTTGTTTGGGTTTTCTACACCATCAAGAGAGAGGAATTCTAAATCTGAAGTGCTGAGGACTTACAAGAACCCATCCTGTTGAGGAGAACATGGAATACCCTCTTGTGTTTTCCTCCCAGGTGCCATCAGTACAAAATTCATTTGATATATTCTTGTCTTGTCTTTGGATACATGGAGTAAATATCGTTTTTTCTACTGTTTAATGTCTTCTAATGCATAGATCTAGATTTTAACAGGATTTATCTTGATCACCTAATTGCAAATATGAACATACTAGTAGTCACTTCTGTTGTTAGGGCTATTGGTTGTGCGCAGCTAAAGTGGTCTTTTTTCGTACGCTTGGAATTAAGATTCATACTAACAACTGGCGACTCCACACGGGTTTACGATTGCGACTGGTGTCATTTTTCTGGTCCTTGCATATCCAGCTACTTCAAACCCTAGGATTTCTCTTCAGCCCCTTGCTTTTTTTTTTCTTGATGTTGTTTTTAACCTATAAAACCCTAAAACAATAAAAATTATAACTTTAGTGTGTTTTCGGACCTATTGTGTAGGTGACCGACATCCGCCGCAGCTGAGACGACAAATTTTTCTCAAACCTGCCGCCGAGAGTGTCAGAAGTGCAGGTCACACTTTTTGGCCCAAAATCTACGACTTGGACCTTAAGGGTGCACTTTACAGCCTAAAAAGTGCGACCTCTGTGGAAAACAGGTTAGAAACTGCGACCTGGATGTTTTGCAGGGATTTTTCTGAATTTTTTTAGGGTTTGTCTAAGCCTCTGTTTAGGGTTCTCTGACCTTTGTCTCCGCCCGTTTTGGACCTGTACTTGTTCTATTTTGCTCAACCAATCGGGAACCTAACCCCCTAGGGCTTTAGTACCCTCCACTTATTGTGGAAGAGTTTCTGCTGTTGCAGGTTGTCTGAAATTTCAGAGTCTTTAGCCATTTTTTCAGATCTGATACCTCACCTTTAGATCCGCTTTAGATCAGTTTTTTATCCATCCAAATCACCTCATCTAGATTTTTTGGGTTTTCCTCTAGGGTTCACTCCATTTCCCATCAGGAAATGGCCTTTCGCCACTGTTTTTACAACAATTTTTCCTCTGATTTGTTGCTGTTTTCTGCACCACTTTCCAGCATATTTTGTCCTTTAGATCCCTGCCCCTCCTAACCTTAGATCTATTGGGATTTTTAGTGTGTTTTGATTAGTTTTTTCTCACCTATAGACTAATTTTTGAGAGGCCCACCTCCTTGGGTTTAGATCGTTGCATTATTAGTTGTTTATTTTATGTTGTTGTAGGCTTATATACTGTTATTTGCAGGTTTATTTGCAGCTACACAACACACTTTTTCTTTTTCTCTACAAATGTCTGGATTTAAAAATTAAAATTTACACACTTTTACACACACACCCTAATCGAAAAAGGGCTTGGTTAACAGCGCCAAGCAAAGAATATAAAAAATTGAAATCAATTGATCCTGCACCTCTCTGCCCTTGTCTCGACATTGTAATCAATTAATCTTGCACCCTCTTGCGCTTGTCGGTCTCTTTTTCATTTGTGTCATCATCATTGAGCCACCAAGGCGTTCATCCTGGAGACTTCTTGGCCTTCATCCTCAGTTTCCGGTAGGGAGACTTACTCCTCCACATAGGAGTTGAGTTAGTCCTCAACTGAGTCTGCACTCCGACCCTTCTTCTGGTCCTTTGGGATCTCCTTCTCATTCTGCCTTCGGTTCTCCTCCTGTCACCTTCACAATCTCTAGTGTAGGACCTAATGCTGGTAATAACCCCAGCCATCATGCTGGGAATACCACTAGTGGGACCACAACAGACACTACCCCAACTGCGCCCTTGCTCCCCTTCATGGTAGGCCTCAACCTCCCCAATTTGGACCAGTTGATAAACGACCCTATACACCATGACGCTAGCTGGCCTGCTATGCCAACAAAGCTCCCTTCTGACATCCCAAAGTTTGAAGGCCTTGCTGGAGAAGATCCTTCAAATCATGTTCGATCTTTCCACATGTGGTGTTCATCTAACTCCATTACTGATTACTCTATCCATCTTCGGTTGTTCCAACGAACACTTACATGTGAAGCTTCTAAGTGATATGTTGATCAGGCCACTTGCTCTCATGCCACCTTTGCGACTCTTGCCCAAGCTTTTTTATCTTACTTCTAGCTTCCCCTTCATTATGACATTGGTATATAACTTTTGACTTCTTTCCGTCAATCATCTGCGACCCGCCTATCCGATCATTTCTAGGAATGGCGAAGAAGAAAAAGCCTATGTCAATCCCCTACCTTCGAAGACCGTGTTTACATGGACTGGTTCCTTAGATCTCTCTTGCCTCCTATTAGGAAAGATGTCGCATCACATTTTCCTCATACCAAAGAAGCCGCCCTCCCATTAGGGGAATTTTGAGGTCTAAAATGGGCCTCCTAAGGAAATTATAAAATAAGATTTGATTACATCATCAAATTTTAGAGGGAAAAAAAGATAAAACTACTTTTTCAACTCCTATTTTCAACTTATCTCCCAAATTTTTTACTCAAATTTCAAGTGGAAGTACTCGTTGGATGAAAAATTTAATTCCTCATCCAAGGAGTACCCATGTTGCATACTTTCGATGGATCTTGCTACACGAAAAATGAGAAATACATTAAAAATGTGATTGCAATCACGTATTTCATGTATTTCTCATTTTTTGTGTAGAAATGTCCATAAAAAGTATGCAACATGGGTACTCCTTGGATGAGGAATTAAATTTTGCATCCAATGAGTTCTCCCACTCAAAATTTGAGTGAAAATTTTGCAAGATAAGTTGAAAATACAAGTTGAAAAAGTAGTTTTATTATTTTATTATTTTTTAATATTTTTATCCATTTAATTAAAAAATGGTGAATCATCCCCCATGTTTTACATCACCATCTTGAATCCTATTGGTTCTTATAAATTTTATTTTGGTTGTACATTTTTCTTAGGAGGCCCATTTTAGACCTCAAAATTCCCCTAATGAAATTTTAAAATATGACCTGATCTACGCTCAGACGGGTTATGTTTATACCATTCTACCTGATATCCCCAGACCCAGTGGTGCCAACGCACCAGTGGCACCTCATGCCACCGACGATATCATTGGAACTCTCTCTCATCCATATGATTAACCTCCCATGGGTTATGGTTTTCATGGGGGGGGGGGGGGGTAGCACCTCCCTCACTTTTCCCCCTCCTGGTAGCATGTATCCAAGATACGACATGCCTCCTCTTTTGGCCCAACCTCCTGTTTACGACACTGTTACCCAACCCTCTTATTATCTGTATCCACAGCTTGGTGCTCTAGCTCCTCCAGAATCTGCACCTCCGCCTCCCTCGCCTTCTCAATCCCCGCAACAACAGTCACCGCCCCCTCAAGATCAGGTGGATGCACAACAGGGATTTGTGGCTACCCAACCACCTGAAAGTCAGGTGGCCACTCAACCTCTTCCATCTAGTTCCCCCGATTACCAGATTCTCATGATGTCCTTTGATCAGCCTTCTGAACCTTATTATCCTAGTCCTTCACCTTCAGTTGGTACTCATGACCCCCTTTACCCTCCTGGAATGGTTCCTCCAGGACTTAACCATCTTGGAGCCGTCCCGCCTGGTCATTACCCCTCTGGTCAGATACCGTTCCTAGCTCCGCCACCAGGAACGTACACAGTAGCTGTTATGGCCACCCTCTCTCTTCCTAACCTAACCCTTGGGATTCCCGTTTGGTACCTCAATCCTCCAGCCGCTACCCCTTCTGGTCAACCCAAACCTTATCTTGCTTTGACCCCGGTCCAACTAGTCCCTATGACTTCTCCTGCTGCAACAGTGCCTTATTCACCTCAACAAGAACCACCTCCCGTTGCGACCGCTTCGCATAAGAAGGGCAAAGCTCGTAGGGGGGCATCAAAGGACAAGGCTGCCCCGACAAACCCTGCCCCTTTTCGGCTTCCAAAGCATACCATCTAGTGTGCTTTGTGTGATGTCGTTGGCCACACCACCCATACTTGTCCGGAGTTGCCTCACCTTAATTCCATGGCCAATGAGATGTTTCCGGAGTCCAATATCTCAGAGGTATATGCCACTATACCAGATTCAGTCCCGAAACTCAATTATTTACGCACAAATCACCCTTATGCTTTGTATGATTTCCATGGCCACTATACTCACCTCTATCCCCACCTTGAAGAGTACCGCTCCTCTTTGGAATTGGTTCACCAACTCGTGGCCAAGCACAACAAGTCCACCGCTCCCTTATTTTTGCGTTTTTCTTTAGAAAAACCAGAGGACACGAATGCTCCCATTGACATTCCCCCTCCTGATGTCAAGATGATAGAGCCTTCGCTCACCATTTTCTACCTATCATCATCCATGAGGCCCTCGGTAGAAGTCCCCTTGAATACTTCCCCTGATGTTTCTCTTGATCTACCTTCAACGATCACCCTGGGCTCAATATCGGTAGATCCTCTATCTGATTATTCTTCTGTCACCACTTGTGACAATGTGCATGTGAACCTCTCTTCTCATGATGATGAGTTAGGTAGCTTCGCCACATCATATGCTACTTCTTTCACCAGTCACCCCATCCTCTATTATGATGATGACATTGTGGAAGCAGTCGCCACCCCTGACTTTATCTATCCCCCCTTATATCGAACTCATACATTCAAACCACATGCACCTTGTGGCCATTACATTAACACCCAATGTTTGGGTAAAGGGGGCACCCATATTTGAGAGACCAAGAGAAGCAATTCTCTACAACTCTCCTAGTGAATCTAGTCATGTCGACTCTAGTCCCATTATTCTTCCACATTTAGAAGAACCTCTAGAGTCCCATATCAGTTCATATCACTCTAGCGATGAAACCCCTCATCATTCCTTCATATTACCTCAACAACCCAGTCTCATGGACATTGTGGTTGACCAACCTATGGGTTTTCTGGGAGAACATCAGTTCATTCTCTCAAAATCCTCTCTTTGGGATAGTAACACCATGTATGCCAACCCGAAAACTTAAAGTCCATTTGATTCATATATGCAGTACCAAAAGAGTTTGGTAACCATATATTTCCTTTCTCAAACTGCATAACCATACCGAAAACAAATGGCGCAACACATCATTAAAATGTGTTTATATTTCCCTTTTTCTAGATACATTTTGTCATGTCCACAACATGCTTGGGGGCACCTATGCCCCTCAACCATAAAAATCCCAGATATCAACAAAAGATAGCACTGAAAACCCCTTTCTCTGATAGGTCGCGCTGTTCAGGTCATTCCCTGGGACAGGTCGTAGTTTTCTGCGCAGGACCTACTACCCAAATCGCAGAGCAGACCCCAAAAAGTGCAACCTGGCCTGTTCATGAGCTCTGGGTACCTAAACTGAACTTTCAATGCACTGAAATAAAAGAGTAGGATTAGGCCTCTTACCTGCAGCTGATTTCTCTCAATTCCAATAGTCGGTTTATCTGCTACAATCACCACATGATTTAGGGCCTTCTCTCCTCACTACATTCACCATAACTCCACCTATGAATGAGTGAATTGGGAAGGAAAACGCGTTATTAAAGGAAAACCCCTGATTTTTCTTTCGCCTGCTGCGGCCAAAACATAGCTCAGTTTGATGAATCGTATGTACCATTGGAAAGCCTTCAAATGGGTATCTATTAGTTTTTAGTGATTTGATACTTCACCATGACGCCTTTTTCCTAAGAAGCGTGATTTCACTCCTCCCCAAAATCGAATTTATTCACTTGAAACACTCTTACTAAGGGCATCACTTTGCCTCCATACTTATCCATGCTCGTGTCGACTTTCGTCATGAGCTACCATCTTGTACTCATGATTTTATGGTCCCCATTGGACCCTTTTCCTGTGTGGAAGCACCATCGAGTCACCCTTGTTTAGAGCATCCAAGTTGAGTCATCCCGAGTCCCTTTGCATCCCGCTATAGTTCTCCATCCTTCATTTCTTGGTCCCTCTCTTGTGTCGCACATTATGGCCTTTAGCCCCACTATCCCCCATCCCTCATGATGTTGTGTCAGTCATTGCCAGGTCATCCTCTCTCTTTATGCTATAACAAGGGAAGTCATATGTTCGCTACTCAGTCCCCCCCATTTCATCATCATCATTGGTGTTAGCTTGTCAGTTGCTCTACTATTGTCTCTCATGCCTTAGTTGAGGATCCCTTATTGCCTCACCTATGGAGAACCTCCTTCTGTCGACATCAACTCATTCATTTTAGAAGACAAGTCTAGAGGGTGGTGTACCTTGGTTCCAGCTTCCACTCTTGTTCGGTGCCTTGGATCAGGAAAAGGGACTCCTTATTTCCCTTTGACTTGATTGGTTCTCAGCTCCAACTCCCTTCAGCATGATCGAGATTTGTATACTTGATGCTTCAGTGATGCAGCAGCTAATATCGGTGATTCCCAAGTGTGTGTGAGATGTCTCAACCCTCATGAGGGGGTCGCCCTATAGGTAGCCCCCCACATAACTGGATTACTTATTCACTTCAGCCTTCGACGCAGCTCGACAGATTTGATGATACCGACCGCAGTCACTTGTAGCACCTTCTTGATTGCATATATCAGTCAGATTTTCAGAGCTCTTTCCTATTTACAAGGGAATTTGGTTTGTTTTCACATCTCATTTACTCAAATATTATTGTACAAAGTCCTGGCTGTTATTCCTGGAACAATATGTATGTGGGATTCATTATTATGTTATTCATCTGGCTCATGTTTATGCCAGCATATGCTTTATTATTTCTTCCCATGGTTTTCTGGACACCTTATTGTTTGTACTATTGCCTCGGCAGGCATAGGTATGCCTCCCCTGCCGCCTATAACAGGTACTCACTTATCAAAAAGACTTGTCGCACCTGCAAGTCACCTCCTCAGGGTCTAGTTCTTTCAGCACTTTGGTCTACCTTACACTCCTCTCTCTTTGAATTCCCCTTTGACATCTAGAGATTGAGTTCTGACAACGTACTTCGGTCATACGATTAGCTCCTAATGCTCGCACGCTAGGGGGAAATCTGTTACACCAGTTTTTGGTCATCTAATCCATTGTTATTAGATGGACCCAAGTACACCAAGTAAGACCTATTTTACTCCAAGTAAAATCGCATTCACTATGAAAAATAACTTAGTAAACCACCTTTATTAAGTTGTTTATGGTCTAAACAAGAAACCCCATGGGAAAACATTAAATAAATCCATATTTGTTTGACTTTCCTGAAGGAATAATTAGTTAAACAACAGTTTAATTCATATTCCTGGTTATATTTAACCCAAAACAAGGAAATTAATTAGATAAATCATTATTTATCTTATTATTTTATAAGAATAATTATTTAAACATTACTAAATAATATTATTGTTAAATATGACTAAACCTCCCTTAAATAATCAAATAAATCATTATTTATTTGATTATTACTCAACCATATCCTTAAAATGATAAATAAATCATTTACTTATTTATTATGACTTAATCACATCCTTAAAATGATAAATAAATAATTTATTTATTTATTATTTACAAATAAGGGGATTTGAATCAAGTCAAATTCCTTTTCCCTCCAACAAATATAATAAAATATTCCATAAAATTTGGATCTTTATTTGGTTAATAATATTTTAATTATGCACGAATATCTAGACTAACTCGATATTTTGTTATAAATAGAAGGGTTTTCCCATTCATTTGTCGCCTTTTGTTGCCTAAAGATCACTCTTGATCTCAACTCTTGGTCTGGCTATTGATCCACCATCATAGCCATACTTTGTCTGGGTTTTCTACACCATCAAGAGAGAGGAATTCTAAATCTGAAGTGCTGAGGACTTACAAGAACCCATCCCATTGAGGAGAATAGGGAACACCCTCTTGTGTTTTCCTCCCAGGTGCCATCAATACAAAATTCATTTGATATATTCTTGTCTTGTCTATTGGATACATGGAGTAAATCTCATTTTTTCTACTGTTTAATGTCTTCTAATGCATAGATCTAGATTTTTGCAACATTTAACTTGGTCACCTAACTGCAGATTTGAAGATATTAGCAGTCATTTCTGCTGTTAGGGCTGTTGGTTATGCGCGCCTAAAGTGGTATTTTTTCATACGCTTGGAATTAAGATTCATACTAACAATATTTTCTTCTTAAAACAACTCTTCAACATATGCATTAAGAGCTTATCCGAGACATTACAAAATGCGGTAAACAAAATAAGAACTTACAACTTCCACAGAAATCAGAACCCTTCTTTCTTCACTGAGTTCACTCTTTATAGTTTTTTACATTTGAGCACATTAGCCAGATATTTCTTGGATGGATATTCTTTCTTGATCTAGTTGTTTACTATCAAAATAAAAAATGATACGAAATAATTTTATCATATCAAGAGCACTTACTCTTCGACACCGATTACAACAAAAAAATAAAAATAAAACAATACTTAGGGTGAAATCGAGATTTAACCCAATTTTACAATTACAATTGAAAATGAGACAGAAAAGTAAAACAAAAGGCCACATGGGCCGGATCATGATATCTTTAATGAGTATGAAGAGGAGTGGCATAAACCCCCATGTTACGTGGACGAGCTGAAGAAGAAAAAGAGCTAGAGTGGAAGGAACTGAGGTGGCAGTTGCTGCGAGGTGGAAGGAACTGGAGGATGTGAATATTTGTAGCACCTTTGCCATATGAATTCCATGGGAAGAGGTGCAAAATTGAAAAAATAGAACAATGATTAGAGCTAAGTAAGCTCGGAGTAATCAAGGTGGCCAGTGAAAAATCTCTTGACTTGGGCAAGGAGAAAGAGTTCATTGCGTAATGTTGCCACCAAGGTATCTGTATTCAAGAAGGAGGTCTTCTCCAATGTTAAATTTTCCTTACACTTGATCTCGGACATCTTATGATCATAAGTGGTCCAGGGAAGAAATCCCCCTAACTGATCCCAGCATGGGGGGAGATCGACTTCCACTAACTTATGCCATTCACGATTGAAGATCTCCACTCCATTTGTCATGAGTGCTAAGTATCGTAGTTCCTTTACATGTGCCTCTTCATTCTGAATCATCTCAGTAACCTCCATAATGGTTCTAAATCGGTCAACGACTCCATCCATGCTCAGCTCTCCAGATGGGAGTTCGTTGATGTACTTGATGTACCTCTTCGCTGCTGCTACATTTTTTTCTCGTTGCCTATGACTGGCCTCTAGTTGTACCTTATAGTCTCGGATGGTGTTCTTCTTATCATTGACTAGCATGATGAGCTCCCAATGCAATTTCACTTCTGCTATAACCTATGTCCAGAATATTTTCATGGCTTCCACTAATGACACGTTTCCTTTAATCTGTGCCTTCAAATCCTTGATTGACTTCTCGTGACCCTGGGCCTCCTTGCGAAGGGTCTCTACCTCTTTCTGAAGGGATGATACTACCTTTTGGTTCTCTGAGTAGGTCACCTTGGCTTTGTCCACGAGTCGTTGAGTAGTACGTGTTTCATCCTCGGACATATTCAGGTCTACCAGAGCGTTGGTTAAGTGCCCTGGAGCACTTTGAGGTTCCTCAAGTACCTACACTAGACATACATGAATATCATGAGCTTGTTGTAGCTCAAATAGTTACTCCCTTAATTATGCATTCTCCTCATCCTTCTGATCAAGCGCCTCCTCCTTCTAAGCAAGATCCTTAGTAAGGGTGTCTTTTTCCTTCTCGAATTTTGCTAGATCCTCTATTTGGATGTGTTTTGACCAAGGAATGTTCAGTTTTGGTCGTAGCTCTTGTACCTCCAACTCAATTTTTCTTAGAAGAGTGTGTCTTGCTGATTAAGGATCGACTCCCTTACCTCTTATCATCTTTTTGCAGTCCTCCAGCTGAGTAGCAAGAGCTTTAGCACTTGATCTTTTCCTTTTTTGAGTGATATTCATCTGAGCCAATATCATTTCTGCTTTCTCCAGGGTGATGGTGTTCTTTAGCACCTCTGTTTGTAGCATGTCCCCGATGGATTTATGGAAATTTGACTTGTCGGGTAAAGGAATTGAAGCTAGATTCAAAATTATTTCCAAGGCTTTATACATGGATCCTGGGGGTAGGGGATGAGATGATGAGTGTTGGAAAACAAATATAAGCTGGTATTCCTCCACATCTAAAGCTGAAGTGAGCCTAGTATGATGTTTTTCCATGAACTGAGCCAATTATACTCTCATTTTCTCTCTTCTGGATTGGTTCTTTGCCTCAATATGCTCTCTTGTTTCCTCTTTTCCCAACGTGATAGCTTGTGGAAGCTAAGAAGGTGCCAAAAAGGAAGCGAAATCATATGAGAGTTGAAAACCTGGTCTATATTTTCCATGACCTGAGAGCTGTGAGGCCTCATCATCATGAGTCTCAGTGTTTTTTTCCCCTGGACCTTCAATTCTCTATTTCTTGCTAAGGTGGTCTTGCTCCTCCTCGTCTGTGATTCCCTTGTCAGTCTGGGGGTTTTCCTATTCCAAGATCTCCACATCACCGTTTGGACTATCTCATTTTCCGTCGGCAGCTGGGGATTTGGCCACCATCTCTGTATCCAAAGGACATGAATCACAGTTAGATTTCCATTATATTAGAGGCCTAGGTTCATGCTCCTATGCTGAAGACTTAATATTCTTCTTTCTGGACGTGATAAACCCTTTAGGATCATAGTACCACACATCTCCCCATGGGAAATTCATCTTCTACAAGATCCCCTCCACAGAGGGGAGTGCATGCCTTGAATTGACTGTGGAAGGGCATACAACATTTGGGAGCCTGAAGCTATATCCTTTCTTCACGGGCACGAAGTGGGCTTGGTCGGCACTTAGGACTTGGAAGATGAACTCAAGGGAACAAATACTCATGGACATGAACACCAACAGGTGGTAAGGAGGCACTTCGGCACCATAAAACCTGATCTCAGTATGATCTTCAAACAAGTACCAATCCTCGACACAATCTGTTTCACTGAACTAGATCCACTCCTTTTCTTAGGAAAAATCCTGGGTGGGGGGCTGTCATGTATGAATGCATAAGCCCTGAACATGAAATCCATGAAAATTTTCATATACCCCTTCCCTTCTAGGTGTTGGCGAACTAACTGATTCTATTCAAAAATATATTTGGGTTTGACCTTTCTCATGGATAACCTGTCCAAGCCTAAACCCTCAAACTTGTCTGCATGCTTAAATGTAATATTCCTTTTCGGAATTTTTGGGAAAATGGTCCTCTGGGACGCTTTATAAGGAGGCCAATGTGAAAATAAGCTGAATCGGGACTTAGATCCATTATTTCACCCTACATACATTTCTTCCAGAAGATGAGCTCAAAGAAATAACCTTAGGAGGGTTATTCAAATCCTCCAAACCTGTATATCCCAAACAATGCTCAAAAGGGAGAGCTAAAACAATACATAAACTTCTACAAGCAACAGCAGTGAAATATCAATACATATGGAGCAAGAAGAGTGCATAGCCTTTATATTATGTGCAACAACAAATAGATATACAAGAACTTGAGGTAATCCCTCTCAAGTTAGGCCAAATCAACCCCAAGACAGATGTACATGCAACAATGAAAGTACCCAGCTACACAACCCAGCAACCAGTTATGACTGCGCAATCCATAAGGGAAAATGATTGCAAATTGATATGTATTCAAGGATATGAAAATACAGGCTCAAATAAAGTGGGGGAGCAAGATCTCAACCCCAGAAAACAATACTACAACAATCCCCTAAAGGGTTGGCCCAAAATACACTAAATGAAAAAATGTCAGAGTTACTGGGTAGCAGCAGCAACTAAAATACAATACAAAAAGGGAGAAGGATGGAAATTCTAAAAACAAGTTAGAAACCTCCTCCACTGATCTTCTAAGTGAAAGGCTACTCCCTTCACTGAAGATTACACCCTCCAATCCACAGTGTGAATCCCTCCTGCAAGTGCCCTCTGAAAATAATGCAGTATGAGGAAGAGACAATGCTGGGGATGAGCTGAAATGTATTTCCCAATGCCATAGTCTACAATTAAGCTTTGGGATCTTCCTCACTAATCTCCCAGAGAAAGAATGAGCTCCTCCTCTGCAAAACTAGCTTCGGATGTGGGTGATAATGAATCCTCACTGCAACCCCCAGCAACTCAATGTTTCTGCAAAGTTGGAAAGCGCTATAGCTGAAGATGGTCACGTTGCCCTCAAGGCTAGATGTGAGGAGAATGAATATCGGGTCCTCCAAATCTTCCCAATGAAGGAGAGGAAACTTCTAAACAGAAATCTCCCTTGTGCTAAGCAGCACAAGCTATCCCAGTTGCACAACTAGAGAGAGCAGAGCAAAATCAAATTCTTCAACATAATGAGAAATGGCTATCCTTCCCTCTTTTATGCCAAGAAGAGGCTTCCTTGCCATGGACCCCACCCATTAGGTTTTCTCTCATCCAATAATATTCCTCCTATGAAAACTACGTTGTCTTCTCATGCAAGCTACTCCTCCTTAAGCAACGCTATTTGACTTGGTCAAACTTGACCTAGTCTTCTTGTCTTTTCCCCTTTTCACACTAGGAGATGAAAAATAAGCCACTTAAGTGACCCCTTTACACATTTTTAGTGTTTATTATGCTTCTTCATGGGCTCCCTTACCCATTTTATTCATTTTATAAAAAGGAAAGAAAGATTAATGTTCCAATTAAATTAATGAAAATTTTGGAACATTACTGTCCTCCCCTCCCAAAGATTGCTTGTCCTCAAGCAAGTGTGAGGGTAGATTGATTATTCTCCTCCTCTCATGCAAAACCCATGTATGATGGTCTCCTCCAAGAAATAGGATGCTATCATATCAATAAAGCTCCCACAGTGCCTCTCCTTGGTAAGTAAATTAGCTATCAAGCTATCATCATGAGAAAGTGAGGTGCTCAAGAGAGCGGAAAAGTGTTTTCTAGAGGTCCTCCCAAGGTATGGAGTCTGAAATATGTTGGGAGACATCCTCCCCATGTGTATCCTCCATCCCCAAGCAATCATCCACACAAAATGAGTCAGCTTCCAACTAGCCAACTCCGGGAAATCATCCTCCACCTCAAGTCCATGTAGAATAGGTGGGCTGAAAATCTGATCTTGGTAAGCTTCATAGCCTACCCCACGTTGTCCTCTTCTCCACTTATGATGAGTTTGGATTGAAATCTGAAGTTGGGCTGCAATAGTGTTGCCCTCAAGTGGCAAGATGGAGTTTAGATCTCCAAGGATATCCCCATCAACGATGTAAATCAAGCTGGCCCAAATCATCTCATATGTGATAAGTTGGAAGTCATCATCATATGGTATCCAACCAATCATATGGTTCACCTCATGGAGAAACAAACATGTTGTCATGGTGACCATATCCTCTTCCATACTCCCCTTAGAGCATGTACTGCAAAAATTATGGAGGTCTACTTCCCCAAAGAACACATCCTTCCAATGTGTTTCTCCTCCCTTATGATACATATGGGGTTGCTGCTGATATATGGATGAAACATAGTGATCTTCGAGAGAGACCGAAGCCATCCCATCAAATCCAACACCCATGGGGTGCGTCCCCAAAAAGCTCAAGCTCTCCAAATGGCTCCTCCCATTTGAAAGAAAGAGATGCAACATGGCAATCAAGGCTGTCCCACTTTTTTTTCTAAAACATGCAATGTGAGAAGTATCGGGAATCATACTCCCTATGGGCATCCTCAACTCTTGTGCCACTCCTCCAATGGTGCTTCCCATGTCGAACGTTCTACTAGAAAAATATGGAAGCATAAATCTGTGAGAGCAAGGAGGTGAAATATAGCTCCACACATGGAACCAATGCAGTGCATCATTGGCCTGCCTCAATATATAGTACAACAAGTGTCCTTCTAGCCACTTTTTTTCTACCACATTCATCCTGCAAGATGAGATCATTAAAACATAATTTGGTGCCAATGGTGCGCACCGAAAATCTTGTGGCTTTCCCCCACAATCCACCAATAAGATGGCCATCATAATTGCTGCAATTGACCATAAGTAAAACAATACATAATGTGCAAGAAGGAAATATCCTTCTTGATATGATATGCTACTCAAAAAGATAAGAGAGTGCAAAACATTAAGCAAATAGTTACCTCCCTCATCACGTACTCTGGTCTTTGAGCTGAAATGGCTCAAGTGAAAATTCTCCCTTACTGCAATAGCGTAGGGAAGTGGTTGTGCCAACCATAACATCATCTCTTCGGCTATGCATCGGACCATATGCTGATATACATCCATTAGGATTCCCTCCCAAGTGGAATCCTCCATCAACAAATAGTATGCATGAGAATGCATGAAATGAGAATCCATAAATGCTGCATGTAGGTGTCTCTCCTTGTGCTTGTGAACCCAAGCCAAGAAGATCAAGATATAGCAAGGGATGTTGCCATCCATTACTCCCTCATCATCATCTCCTACATGCCTCCAAGGTACATCACTTGTGAAGTGGTTGATAAATGATGTTAAATATAAACAAAATCATGTCTGAAGGGCCTATCATTTCAAAAAATTTGTATCCATGTTGTTAAATATAAAATATCTTGACTCCAAACAACCCTAAAATTGTAATTATTTTCAACCATAACATTAAAGATAAAATTTTGCAGTGCGTAAAAACCCTAATGACAAGTTGAAAATCTCAATTTTTTAAATCTTAAGTTTTCAAGATACTTGAACCATGAAATTATGGAGAAATTATATGACTTAAACAATTTTAAAAAATGAACAAGTAAATGAAAAATTTATTATTCATATATTTGTTTGTTTATATATAAAAACATATTTTTTATTGGTTTTCTATATTTTAGAGTATAATTGTTTTAGTTTTAAGGAAATAAAAATTAAAAAATAAAATCTTCTTATATATGTTTGTTTATATTTTAAAACATATTTTAAATATTTTTTTTATTGTTTTTTTATATTTTAAAAAACAATTGTTTTAATTTAAAAAAAAAAAAAATTTAAATAAAAAAAGTATATTTGTTTGTTTATTTTTTAAAACATATTTTTTAATTTGTTTTTATTGTTTTTTTATATTTTAAAATTTTAATTGAATAGGCTCTTTTTTTCTTTTCTTCTTTCTTCTTCTTCTTCTTCTTCTTCTTCTTCTTTTACCAATACATTTTTTTTATTATAATAGTTTCTGTTTAAAAGAATAAATAAATTTTTTAAATAGTTTGTGTTTGAAAAAAATAAAATTAAAAAAAAATAATAATAATAATTTGCCGCTCGTCGGGGGACAGAGGCAGGCGGGGCAACCCTCAATGGCACTGCCCGACTAGCCTCTCGTCCCCGGCTAGACGGAGGGTGATTCTCGGAATCGCCCTCCGCCTAACCGGGGGTGATTCTTAGAATCGCCCTCCGCCCAACGAGGGGTGATTCTCGGAATCACCCTCCGCCCAGCCAGGGGTGATTCTCTGAATTGCCCTCCCCCCAGCCAGGGGCCGGAGGCAGGCCGGGTGGCGTCGTCGAGGGTTGTCTACCTACCTCCGACCCCCGGCTGGGTGGAGGCAGGCTAGGCAGCCCTCGATGGTGCCACCCGGCTAGCCTCCAGCCCCAGGCTAGGCGGAGGGAGATTCTCGGAATCACCCTCCACCCAGCCGGGGGCTAGAGGTCGGTCGGGCGGCACCGTCGAGAGCTGCACAACCTGCCTCTGGCCCACGGCTGGGCAGAGGGCGATTCCAAGAATCGCCCTCCACCTAGCCGTAGGTCGGAGGCAGGCTGGGTAGCCCTCGACGGTGCCGCCCGGCCTGCCTTCAGCCCCCAGCTGGGTGGAATCGCCCTCCACCCAGCCGCAAGTCGGAGGCAGGCTGGGTAGCCCTCGACGATGCCACCCAGCTTGCCTTCAGCCCCCAGCTGTGCGGAGGACGATTCCGAGAATCACCCCTGGTTGGGTGGAGGGAAATTCCGAGAATCATCCCCAGTTGGGCGGAGGGTGATTCTATGAATCACCCTCCGCCCAGCTGGGGGTGATTCTCATAATCGCCCTCCACCCAACCGGGTACCAGAGGCAGGCCAGGTAGCGCCGTCGAGGGCTGCCCAGCCTACCTCAAGCCCCCGGTTGAGCGAAGGGGGATTACGAGAATAACCCCCAGTTGGGCAGAGGGTGATTCTCAGAATGGCCCTCCGCCCAGCCGGGGGCCAAAGGCAGGCCCGGTGGCACCGTCGAGGGCTACCCAGCCTGCCTCCGACCAGCAGCTGGGTGGAGGGTGATTCTTGGAATCGCCCTCCGCTCAGCAGTGGGCTGGAGGCAGGCTTTGCAACTCTCGACGGTGCCGCTCGGCCGGCCTCTGGCCCCCGACCGGGCGAGGGGTGATTCCGAGAATCTCCATCCGCCCAACCTGGGGCCGGAGGCTAGCCAAGTGGCACCATCGAGGGCTGCCCAGCCTACCTCCGCCCCGCCGGGGGTCGGAGGCAGGCGGGCAGCCATCGACAACGCCGCTTGGCCTGCCTCCGGCCCCCGGTAGGGCGGAGGGCAATTCCGAGAATCACCCCCGGCTGGGGGGAGGGCAATTCCGAGAATCACCCCCGGCCGGGTGGCATCATCGAGGGCTACCCAGCCTGCCTCCGGCCCCTGGCTGGGCAGAGGGTGATTCTCGGAACTGCCCTCTGCCCAGCCGGGGGCCGGAGGCAGGCCG